>BSBK01007519.1:950000-1099634 GCA_027943335.1 Chamaecyparis obtusa
ATTTGGGTGTTGGGGCCTAGCGTAGGACTACTAGGAGATCCCTAAGAGTGAGGAATATGTGATGACACTCACCTAGCTTGTAGCCTAGAGTCTTTACATCCTTTCTTTCTTGTGCCTTTGGTAGTCTTGTTTTGGTTTGTTATCTTTTATGTTTCATAATTAGTTTCTGGGAAGGGTTTTACCACCTTAGGAGTGACCTAGTTGTCTCCTCTTGCATGGGCCTTGTTTTCTATCTCCTACCTTGGAGGAGTGGGCCTATTGGTCCCACTTGGCTGGGTGATTAATCATAATTATATCAAGGTACTGTTCATGGTCTTATAGATGGCCCTTGCATGTGTTCCTTTCCAGATTTGTAGTTGAAGACTTTATATTGTATCATGTATCATTTTGAGATGTATTTGATGTAAATATATTTGTATAAATGTAAGCTCCTGAAAGGAGACATATTTAAATAATTGTATAGGATTTAAATTGATTCAATGTAATGTAATGGGAATGGGTAGTCCTAGGTGAAATGAAAGAGAAAATATATGCTCTAATTTGTATATGTTACAAGCATTTAGTGAAGTGGACATTGTTATTTGTTATCCTCTTATTTTATCCTTCTATAAAGTAAATGAGCTTAGGTATATAAAGTTATTTATACTACTTGCTCATATTTTATGGATGTAGAGCTAGATTATAATGATGTATCAAAAGAAGTAAGATTTTTTCGTAAAAGTTCAGAGAAGAGTATTATGAAATGGTTTATCAATAAATGAAATTGTATTTATGTCTTCAACAAAGTAAAATGGAAATTTGACTAGTAATTCCAGATAAATGATTTTGTTATAAGGAGGAACTGTTAGGAAATGATGGAATACTAATAAAATTTGTAACTATTGGATGGTTATATATCAATGGAATGAGAAATGAATTTTTAGTATTAAGGAATGATTATTATCTTAGGAAAAAACAAAAGGATATCTTTTATTCAATGTAAAATGAGATAGTAAACGGGTAAGTGCACCAAGATGGTGGACAGTTTAGTGACCACATCCAAAAAAAATGAAATTTTTCATAACCCATGTGGGTTATACAAAATTTAAAATCATGGTAGGGTTGGTTTTACCAAGCCTAGCCAAAAAGAATAAAAAAAGCCAATAGGACCTCAAAACCCATACGAGTTTTGAAGAACAAAAATATTCCTTGAAACACATACAAGTTTTGAGGAACATTATATTCCCCAAAACTTGTGGCTTTGGACCATTTCCAATGCCACAAACGAAGGAACAATCAATTAAGGAAGCCATTTTTCATCATAACACGAGCGTGTTTTGGTTCCATTTTCATTTTTCATCAATTTGCAACAATGGCACCGCATTAGAAAGGTAAGATGTTAGTGTTTTGATTATTTTTGTTTGTATTTTATTTAAAGTAGGGTTTTAAAATTGATTTATGTTATTTTTTAATTTTGATGTATGATTGTACAAAGAATTCCCCAAAATGAAAAAGAAAAAAAAAGACCCCATATGTAAGCAACAGAAGAAAACATTGAACATGAGCAACAACCACAACCACAAAATCCTCCTCCACAACCACCGCCACTCGTAAACCCTCCATGTCCTCCATTAGATTGTGTAGATGCCACACAAGGTGATCTCATAAAATGCCTTACACATAATAGTGCCCAAATTTCTATATTGGTCAATAGGTTGAGGTCCTCTAGTCTTGACCACTACTCAACCCTCACCTCGATGCTAGAAAGAATGGCCAATAGTGCAAATGAGGTTTCTAGAGAGATTACCAAATGGGGCTCATGGAGGGATAGGTGTTGATCATTTTATGTGGATGGGTTGTCATATGATGATGTGAAAAATAAGGTCATTCTTAAAAGTGACATATGTGCTCTTTTTATTGATCCTAGTAATGGTAACACCCTATAACTAAATACGACTCAATTTCTTATACATTGGTGTGTTCACAACAGGATGAAAGCATCTTTTTGGGATAGGTGGTATATGGTCTTTGACCAAGCACCCTGTAATAATTGGGAGGTGCCTCTATATTTTTTGAGAAAGCTATATTGTGAGTTTATCCTCGGCGAGAAGTTGAATGACTTTGACATCTGACAGTTCTAGGGTAGAGGGAGAGGCTCTGCGTAGGATAGACCTGGGTCCTATAGGATGGTACAACCATAATATAGGAGCCCTCTAGCTAAAAAACCATGGTTCATGTTGCAGTCCCAATAGTTGTGAAGGAATCCATAGATTTACAAACCCTTCATATAGCCACATCATTGATTGATGTCATTATTGAGCATGACACACAGTTTGTCGAAGAAGAGGGTAGATCAACACCTGTGCCACCTCCATTGTCATTAGATGTACCATTTGGATTAGCACCTACGCCACCTCCATCTTCATCAAACACACCATTTGGATCATCCCAACCCATTGAGAATATGTGCCCAAATTGTCAAGGTATATGTGTTGGGGTAGATACTGACATGAATGAGGATAGTTCAACATTGTATTCATGTACACATTATGGGGTTAGATTCCATGCATTCACTATTGAGGATGCAACCCTTACAGATGACTTGATGACGATGGTATTTTCTAGAGAGAAGAGACATGTTTGTTTATTTGTATTTTGACATGTTATTAATTAATCACCTAAATCTTATAAAAGTAAATAATATTTTATTTAGAGAATAATTTAAATTGATACGTGAATAATATGCATTGTAGGGTGTAGCAGGTGATACGAGCACACCACAGAGTGTTTGTTTGAGTAGACATACACGTACATGTGTAGCTTCGATACTTGAGGTAATCTTTTTAAAATATTCCTTAAAATAGAATAATATGTATGTTTCAAAATATATTTTGTTAATATATGCATATTTATTTGGTGTTTTATAGAGCTTGTCAGCTGCTTAGATTTTTGATCTTGATGATATCACCCTTTCTTCCATTGACTTTGGCTTTGAAAGCTTTGCAGTATAATATTTTGTACATCCCTTGTTTACAATTTTAATTGAACCCATGCGGTATGATATTTGTTTCTCTTATGTTAATTTTTTTCTGCTAGGGTACCCCACCTGAGTTGAGGGCACCAGGAAAGAGAAAGAAATCGTTGAGGACATCCAAACGAAAAAAGGTAATTCAATAGAATTTAAGTTTATTTGTTGAAATGTATTATTAATGATTAAACATGTACTTTTAGTCTATATTGATGAATGCACCTGACTTATTTGCTCTATATATTGAAACAATTGGGTTTTATATAATTAATGAATGCACCTGATGTTGCTGATGTTCAAGAGAGAGAAGAGGTAACATTTTTATATTTACTTTCAATTACATTCTTGATCATTCTAAATCTCTTAGAAATCCTTCCTCTATGACTATGACATATGTTATGATTGTTCATACAAGAATTGGTCGTAGATACCTCATTAGTGGCAATGCCTCCTAAGAGTACAGGAGAGCCATCTTAGGTTCTAGTATGCATTTTTTCTATATACATGTTAAACATATGTGTTTAGATATGAGTACATGCATTTTTATTTTTTAGTGTTTCCTAACATATATGTTATTAACTTGTATTGATTTTATTTTACCTCTTACAACCCTCTTCACAACCTCCCATGGATCCTCTGCCTTTACATTTTTTTAGGAGTCCAGCTCGTACAAGATGGGGACCATCAGCTTTAGAGAATGATGCAATTGTGGAAGAAAGAGATGAGGTAACCAACAATTCAACCGTCAACAAATTACAATCTAGTATTTAGTTATTTTGAGAAAAGGTATCTGATTTAGCATTTGAATTGTTCTTGTGCAGATACCTAGTGAGCCACCTATTGCTTTGAAGAGGCTCAATTTTGATGATCCAGCAGAGTCATAGATATTGATAGAGATATACAGATCTAGTTGTGGTTATTGAATGGAAAAATTTTGTATATATTCAACATTTTTATTGTATATATCGACCTTGACATAGTTGATGCCACATTTTTGTAACTCTATTATTGATTTGGCATGCATGCCATTTTTTTATATGTACAGAATTATTGTTCATTTTAATATATATGAAACTTGATATTCGATCCAATTTGTTAATTGTCTATTCATTTGTTCATTGTTAGTATGTAAATATTCTTGTGTGTATGTACACGTGTAGGATTTATGCGTTAAGTATATTCATGTGTATTTAGGTACATTCTTCATAACCTAAATTCATGTGTATGGGCTACGTGCATGACTTAAGTGAATTCATGTGTATGCTTCATAATATATGTGCTACATGTATATTTCATGACTCAAGAAAATTTATGTGTACGCTTTATGTGCTACGTATGTTCACATGTGTAATTCATCATTTAAGTGAATTCATGCTTTATGTGCTACATTGTATTCATGTGTATCCGTCATACATTACGAGTATTCTATTTGGCTAAATAAAATTAATGGTTTATGCACTATTTACATGCATGCTTCATTAGTGTATACAAACAATATGTATGGATATCTAAATGTGTGTTTCATGCCTTGAGCATATGATCCCTACGAGTGTTTTTTCGTACGATCCATGTCTTACATGTATTTGTGGGTACCCTTCAAGCTTTGAAGGTTATCTTGAAATGTGATCATCATGAGAACTCAAAATATCAATTAGTAGTCTATTATTGACCCTTTGACCAGATTTGAACATGTAGTCTTTATTACAAACCAAAATGGTCCATAGGACCCTAACACATTTAGGACACATACGACCTGACCTACCCTACCAATGATGTCCCTTGTATAACAACCTTGGAGCAAAAACATCTATTCATTATGGGCACAAACTGATGCTTCCATCACGTTTGGTTGGGTAGGTTTACCCTAGGAATGGTCCCTCTCGACACACCAGAATGTTCACCGACATACCCAATGGTGCTTAGTGCACCTTCGGGACACTTTGGTCTAGCATGGTTGTGAATGTTCTAGTGACTTTATGAGAAAAATGAGGTTGTCAGTAGTGTTTACCCATCCAACAAGAGAAAATGGTGCAGAACATTTGGTGCCAAGATGAACGGTTTGGAAGAAACCTAGTGGTGAAACTTTTAACTGAGCCTACTACAAGTTTTGGCATCAAGCGAGATTAGCATGCCAAATTCAAACAAATTTGAATCTCCTAGAATGGAGAGAGGTTATTTTAGGCCTCAAAAACATGGTCTTATAGCATCTAACAATTCACCAATACCTGTCATGGGGTCTAAGATATGAGCCTCGAAAGATCGCTGCCCAATCGTGCTTAGTGCACCTTGGGGACACTTTGCTCCGACATGGTTGTGAACATTCTAGTGACTCAATGGGAGGAACAAGGTTGTCAGTAGTGTTTACCCACCCAATTGGAGCTAGTGGCATAGACCATTTGGTGCCAGGATGAATGGTTTGGAACTAACTCAGTGGTGTAACTTTCAATTGAGCCTCACTGCAAGTTTTGGCATCAAGCGAGATTGGCATGCCAAGTTCAAATAAATTTGAATCTCCCAGAATAGAGAGAGGTTATTGTAGGCCTCAAAAACAAGGTCATGTATCATCTAATAGTTTTTTGATACCTCTCATGGGGTCCAAGATAAGATCCTTGAAAGATCATTGTCTAATTGTTCTTAGTGCACCTTGGGGACACTTTGGTCCAACATGGTCATGAACGCTCTAGTGACTAAGTTGGAGGAACATGATTGTCACTAGAATTTACCTGCCTAACGGGAGCTAATGGTGCAGACCGTTCAGTGCCAGGACAAATAGTTTGGAAGAAACCCACTGGTGCAACTTTCAACTGATCCTCACTGCAAGTTTTGGCGTCAAGCGAGATTGGCATGCCAAATTCAAAAAAAATCAAATCTCCCAAAATGGACAAAGGTTATTGTAGGCCTTAGAAACATAGTCCTATAGAATCTGACAATTCACTGATACCTCTTATGGGGTCCAAGATACAAGCCTCGAAAGATCATTGCCCAATGGTGCTTAGTGCACCTTGGGGACACTTTGGTCTGACATGGTCGCAAATTTTCTAGTGACTCACTAAGAGGAACCGAGTTGTCAGTAGCATTTAACTACCCAACTAGAGCTAATGAAGTAGACCTTTCGGTTCCAGGACGAACGGTTTGGAAGTAATCTAGTGGTGCAACTTTCAATTGAGCCTCACTGCAAGTTTTGGCATCAAGCAAGATTGGCATTACCAAATTCAAAAAAAATTAAATCTCCTAAAAATGAGAGAGGTTATTATAGGCCTCAAAAACATGGTCTTGTAGCATCTAACTATTTTTTGATACCTCTTACGGGGTCTAAGATACAAGTCTTGAAAGATTGATGCCCAATTGTTCTTTGTGCACCTTGGGGACACTTTGGTCCAGCATGGTCGCGAACCTTCTAGTAACTAAGTGGGAGGAATGAGGTTGTCACTAGAATTTATCTTCCCAACCAAAGCTAATGGCATAGACCATTTGTAGCCAGAATGAATGTTTTGGAAAAAACCCAGTGGTGCAACTTTCAACTGAGCCTCACTACAAGTTTTGGCATCAAGCGAGATTAGCATACCAAATTTAAACAAATTTGAATATCCAAGAATGGAGAGAGGTTATTGTAGGCCTTAGAAACATGGTTCTCTAGCATCTAATGGCTCATTGATACCTCTCATGGGTTCTCATATACGAGCCTCAAAAGATCATTGCCCAATCGTGCTTAGTGCACCTTGGGAACACATTGGTCTGCATGATCGTGAATGTTCTAGTGACTAAGTGGGAGGAACAAGGTTGTCACTAGAGTTTACCCACCCAACCAGAGCTAATGGCATAGACTGTTTGGTGCTAGGATGAATGGTTTGGAAGTAACCCAATGTTGCAACTTTCAAATGAGCCTCACTACAATTTTTGGCATCAAGCGAGATTAGCATGCCAAATTCAAACAAATTTGAATCTCCCAGAATAGAGATAGGTTTGTAGGCCTTAGAAACATGATCCTATAGCATATGACATTTTTTCAATATATCTCACGAGGTCTGATATACGAGCCTCAAAAGATCATTGTCCAATCGTACTTAGTGCACCTTTGGGACACTTTGGTTTGGCATGGTCACGAACATTCTAGTGACAAAGTGGGAGGAACAGGGTTGTCATTAGAGTTTACCCACCCAAATGGAGCTAATGGTGTAGACTGTTGGTACCAGGATGAACGGTTTGGAAGTAACCCAGTGCTACAACTTTCAACTGAGCCTCACTGCAAGTTTTGGCATCAAGCAAGATTGGCATGCCAAATTCCAAAAAAATTGAATCTCTCATAACAAAGAGAGGTTATTGTAGGCCTCATAAACATGATCATGTAGAATCTAAAAATTTTCTAATATCACTCACGAGGTCTAATAAACAGGCCTCGAAAGATCACTTTCCAATCATACTTAGTGCACCTTGGGGACACTTTGGTCCAGCATGGTTGCGAATGTTCTAGTGACGAAGTGGGAGGAACGTGGTTGTCACTAGTGTTTACCCACCCAACTAGAGCTAATGGCATAGATCATTTGGTGCTAGGACGAACGGTTTGGAAGTAACCCAATGCTGTAACTTTCAACTAAGCATCACTGCAAGTTTTGGCATCAAGCAAGATTGGCATGCCAAATTCAAACAAATTTGAATCTCCCAGAATGGAGAGAGGTTATTATAGGCCTCAAAAACATGGGCATGTATCATCTAAAAATTCACTAATACCTCTCACGATGTCCAATATATGAGCCTTGAAAGATCATTGCCCAATCGTGCTTAGTGCTCCTTGGGGACACTTTGGTCTTGCATGGTCACAAATATTCTATTGACTCCGTGGGAGAAATGGGGTTGTCACTAGAATTTACCCACACAACCAGAGATAATGGCATAGACTGTTCAATGCTAGGATGAGCAGTTTGGAAGTAACCCATTGGTGCAACTTTTAACTGAGCCTCACCATAAGTTTTGACATCAAGCAAGATCACCATGCCAAATTGAAACAAATTTGAATCTCCTAGAAAGGAGAGAGGTTATTTTAGACCTCAAAAACATATTCATGTAGCATCAAATGGTTTTTTGATACCTCTTATAATGTCTAATATACGAGCCTCAAAAGATCATTGCCCAATCGTGCTTAGTGCACCTTGGGGACACTTTGGTCTTGCATGGTCACAAACATTCTAGTGACTCCGTGGGAAAAATGGGGTTGTCACTAGTGTTTACCCACCCAACAAGAGCTAATGGCATAGACCATTTGGTGCCAAGATGTAATCCTTCAACACTATCCCTTCACCCTAGGGAATCACCATTTCGCTTTGCACACATTTGACTAATTTTGACTTAATGACTCCAAGTATTAAATCATTTGATGATACAAATGTACATGACATTAAGATAATACAAATGTAAGGATACAAAATTAAGAAGATACAAATATACAAATACAAAATTCATGGTAAGGAATCACAATTTTTCCACTTTACATGGCATTAAGATGATACAAATGTAAGGATACAAAATTAAATATATATTTATAATCAAATGGTACAAATTAGGACATACAAAATGTGAGCTCTTAATATTTGCAAATCAGCCCCATGGGCACTTTTATATTTCAAATTTTGCATCTAATATGCATGATGAAGCTCATTATTGTTTATATGTACAATATTTTGCATCTAAATATGCACATTACAGTCGATTGTTGTTTCCATATACAAGATTTGGCATCTAAATATGCACAATATAATTGATTGCAATTTTATATACATAATTTGGCATCTAAATATGCACATTACAATTGATTGTTATTTTTATATACAAAATTTGGCATCTAAATATGCACATTATAGCTCATATGCCCATAGAATCTATTCAATTGGTACATTTGGACCTAAGAACAACTGAAAAGGATATAGAACTGAGAGAATATATTCAAACCAGTGAAGTATTCTAATAGAGTTTAGTGACCGAGCAGAACAGAGATATACTTGATAGATAAGATCAAATAAATATTGGAAGGAGAAGATCTATAATCAGCAAATATAGTGCATACTGAAGGATCGGGTATTGAGACATTCTAACAAGTGTATCAATTTTGATCTCTTAATAGAGTGGTTTCAACCGACCTTAGTTAATCTCTTAACCGAGTGCTTACTTAGTTGTAAGTTATAAATCCTTTTGCAAGGTAGATTGTATAAATCTTATAGCTCTTAACAGGGCATTCTAATGGAATGTACTCAAGTCCTCTAACTAGACCACTCCTAATAAGGTGATTGAAATCCTTTAATAGGGTCACACCTAATAGTGTGTTTGTAAACCTTCAACAAAGTTGGCTTTTCACTGAGCTCACTTCAAAAGAGTGAAAATATCAATAACATGTTACAAAGTGGTTTTTCCCAAATTGGGTTTCCACTATAAATCCTAGTTTCATACTTGTTTGAATGTTTTGATATTATGCAAGTTGAATACTATTGGACAGTGGATTGTATGTTATATGTTTTCTGATATATATTCTTTAGAGACCGAGTTGTGTTGGTGATTAGATCTGAGTTTGTTGAAGTATTTGAATGTTCAATTGGTACATTTGGACCTGAGAATAACTAATTCACCCCCCCCCCCCCCCCCCTCTGTTGTTCTAAATCATATTAACAATTGGTATCAGAGCTCTTGGTGCTTACCGAGAAAAAAATTTTAAGGTACTTGAAGCTAATGATCAAGATGTATAAAAAGGAGGTACCAAAGTTAAATAAGGAGAACTTCCCTGTATGGAAAAGTCTGATGAAACTGCATCTAGCTAGTATTGGTGATTCAGCAAAATACTATATTGAACATGACTATGTTGTACTTGCTACACCTATGACTGCTAAGGAGATGAAAGCAAAATAGGAACACAATCAATCAATGTTGGAGATTGCATCTACCTTAAGCTATCCTGAATTTGAAGACATCAAGGACTGCACTACTGCAAAGGCAATGTGGGATACTCTTGCAATCATCTATGGTAGTGATATAAATGTACTGAGGGAAAAAGCTGAAAGCTTGAGAGGTAAGTTTGATGAAATGAAAATGCAAGAAGGTGATAATATTGCTCAATATTGTGGAAGAATCAAAGAAATAGTGAATGCTATAAGAGGATCTAATGGAATCATTGATGATGAGACTATCATTAGAAACGTATTAAGAACTCTGCTTCCTATATATGCTATCAGAATTTTGGCAATTCAAGAATCAAGATGTAACCATGGTAATGTTCTGACTCTAGAAAGCCTTGTTGGTAAGCTTACTGCTTTTGAACTGTCTAACTATGATAACTACATTGTTCCTAATGTTGAATATGCATTCAAGTCACAAATGGTTTTGCATAAATCTAAAAGAGAGAAAGATAAATGTGTAAAATGTGAAAGTGAAAGTGGAAGTGACAGTGACACTTTTGATGAGGAACTAGATGATCTTGAAGCACTCATGGCTCGAAGATTGAAGAGAGGAAAAGGCAAATAAAAAGGTAAACTTCCTATAATCTATTTTTCATGTAATAAAGTTGGCCATTTTGTTGCAAGGTGTCCTAACAGGAATGACAAGGATGAGGATAGAGAAAGCAAGTAAAAAGATAGGAGAGATAACAGGGAAAAAGTTAAGAAATCTTGTTACATTGTGGAAGAGGAAACTGATAGTGACAATGATAATTTTGATATTGAAGTAGTTTATGTTGCTATGAAAGATGGTTCTAATGAGGATGAGAAAACTTCACTTATTTCTTGTGTGAGTAAAGGTGATAAATGGATTATTGATAGTGGTTTCTCACATCACATGACTAGTGATAAAAGTAAATTTGAAACCCTACATCATTACAAAGGTAGAAGTGTTAAGTTTGGTAATGATGCACCATGTCTTGTGAGAGGTAAATGATCAATTAAGCTAATTGATAAGATCACTTGTGAAAATGCTTATTGGGTTGAAGGTCTTAACTATAATTTTTTGAGTGTTGCATAGCTTAATAGCACTGGTTACCGAGTGGAATTTCATCATAGAAAGGCTAAAATATTTGATGCTACTAGTGAACTAATTGGAAGCGGTGAACAGACTAAAGGTAATTTGTTCTATCTAGTTCTATCTAAAGAGACATGTTTGTTTCCACAATTTGATGATGTATGGTTATGGCATAAGAGGCTATGTCATGTTAACTTTGACAATCTAGTAAGTATAAGTAAAAAGAAGAAAGTTAGAGGTTTGTCGAGATTGAAGAAACCTAATAATATGATGTGTAAACAATGTCAATTGGGAAAAATGACAAAGTCTAGTTTCAAGAGCAACACATTTACTTCTGAGAACATTTTAGATTTGGTTCATACTGACCTTTGTGGACCTATGGGAATACAAAGCTATTGTGGTGCTAAGTATTTTATTTGGTTTGTTGATAATTACACTAGAATGATGACTGTAATGTTTTTGAAAGAAAAATTTGATGCATTTTAGTTGTTTAAGTGGTATTTGGCTAAGGTTGAAAAAGAAACAGGTAGAAGCCTAAAATGTCTGAGATCTGACCAAGGTGGAGAATTTATATCAAATGAGTTCAATCTGTTCTACAATGATAGAGGAATCAAGAGATAGATGTCTACACCTAGAACACCTCTACAGAATGGTATAGATGAGAGAAGAAATAGATCTATTATGGATTGTGCAAGGACATTAATGATTGAGAAGAATGTTGCACAGAAATACTAGAGAGAAGCTATAAGTATAGCTATTTGTACCTTGAACTGAGTACAAATTAAGAAAGGTACAAATGTTATACCATATGAATTATGGCATGGATATGAACCTAATGTGAAATACTTTAGAATATTTAGGAGTAAATGCTATATACTGAAGGATATAGAAATGGAAAGTTTGATGCTAAAAGCGATGAAGGCATATTCCTAGGCTATTCCACTAAGAGTAAATCTTATAAGTGTTTGAATTCTAACACTAACAAAATTATGGAAAGTGCAAATGTGAGAGTTGATGAATATGCAGAGATAAATGAACAAGAAGGCCAATAAAGAACCTAAAGACTATAGATCTTTTGTCTATATGGAATAAGGAGAGGCAAGTAACACACCTACATAGGATGCAGAGTCCCGAGTAAGAAATTTTGAGCATTAGGAGGATGTTGTCAAGCATCAGGAGGATGTTGTCGAGCATCAGGAGGATGCTGCTGAGCAATTAGAAGAAGAATCTAATAATTTTAATGATGGACCTGAGAAGAGATCTGAACCTACATTGGCATAGTATGTGAGAAGACATCACAAGCTTGAACAAATCATTAGAGATAAAGAATCTAGAATCTTGACCAGAAGTAAGTTGAAAGACACTACATGTTTATTGTGTGAGTTTGAGCCTAAGACAGTAAAAGATGCTTAGGAGAATGATGACTAGATTCAAGCTATGAATGAAGAAATAGATCAAATTGAAAAGAATGACACCTGGACTCTAGTGTCGAGACCGGAAAACAAGAATGTTATTGGAACAAAATGGGTATTCAGAAATAAGCTCAATGAACATGGACAAGTCACAAGAAACAAGGTGAGACTAGTATGCAAAGGTTATGCAGAAGAAGAAGGAATAGACTATGGGGAAACATTTTCCCCTGTAGCAAGATTAGAAGGATTGAGAACTCTACTTGCATATGCTTCTTACAGAGATGTTAAGGTATACCAAATGGATGTCAAATCTGCATTTTTGAATGGCATATTAGAAGAAGAGGTATATATTGAACAACCTGAAGGATTTGTTGATCCAGACAAGAAAAATATGGTTTGCAAACTGAACAAAGCATTGTATGGATTGAAACAAGCCCCTAGAGAATGGTATGAGAGGCTGGACAATTATTTGATCAAGACTGGATTTGCAAGGATAAATGACAACAACAATCTGTACATGAAAGCTAAAGAAGGTAAAAGGATTTTGTTAGCAGAAATTTTTGTAGATGATTTCATATTTGGAGGACAAGATGCCCTATGTCAAAAATTTTCAAATGAAATGCAAATTGAGTTTGAGATGTCTATGTTTGGTGAGATCAAATTCTTTGTTGGTTTATAAATCTATCAAATGGAGAAATGTATCTTTATTACACAATCTAAATATGTCAAAGAGATACTCAAAACTTTTGGAATGGAGGATTCAAGACGAGTGAGTACTCCTATGGCTACTAGATAGAAACTATCTAAGACTGATGATACTGTTGAAGTGAATCAAACCCTGTATAGATCCAAGATTGGAAAGTTACAATATGTTGTTCACATCATACTAGATATTGCTCTAGCAGTTGGGATTGTGGCAAGATTCTCTTCCCATCCTAAGGAAAATCATATGATGGTTGTAAAAAGAATAATAAGATATCTGAAAGGGACATAAGAGTATGCACTGTACTACAAGAGAAAAGAGAAATTTGAACTGAGAGTTTACACTAATGTTGATTGGGCAAGAAATGTTGATGATAGGAAAAGTACAAGTGGAGGAGCTTTCTTTCTTGGCCAAAGATTAGTCTCCTGGACAAGAAAGAAACAAAATTGCATTTCCCAATCTACAATAGAAGCTGACTATGTAGCAGTTGTAGTAAACTATTCAAATATGGTATGGATCAAGAAATTATTGAAAGGCATGAAAGAGGAAATTACTGAACCTATTGTTATCTTTTGTGATAACACAAGTGCCATTAACATATCAAAGAATGTAATGCACATAAAGACCAAACACATAGCCATTAAGTATCATTACTTAAGGGAATTGGTATAGGAAAAAAGAAGTGAGAATGGAATATGTGAACACAAAGGAACAAATAGAAGAAATATTCACAAAATCTTTACCTAAGGATGCTCATGAATATCTAAGAGGTAAATTAGGGGTTCTTCCCCTAACTGAGGCTTCCTAGTCAAGCTAGGAGCATTGCGTCAAATGTGCTACAGAAAATATCTGACAAATTGATGTAGGAAAGGTCACACTTTAGGAGCTGCCTAAAGTTGTGAAAAGAATAGCAAAGCTGATGATCAGTCATAAGCAAGATGACAGAGGGAGAAATACTATTACTGAAGTGACAATATGACATTTACATATGAAAGATGTAATTTCTAGTTGCTATTTTGCATTTTTGTCAAAGAGGGAGAGATTTTAGAGATGAATACACATCAAGAGGATGCAATTAAAGAGGGAGAGATACAAAAAAGATTCAGAGGGAGTTACTGTGTAAATAGTCAAGAAAGGCTAAGTTATTGAGAATCAGAATGAAGCTAAGGATATTATAAATATTTATGATGCAATGAAAAAGTTTGGATTGGTTGGCAAATCATGTGTTATTCATGTGGTGTTGTCATCAATGCCAAAGAGGGAGATTGTTGGAAACTGCAATTGAAACAATTGTTGTATTGTCATTGATGTCAAACCTTAACTGGTAAGACAATTGCTATCTAAGAAAGTACTATATCTATTGATTGATGAAAAGGATTAGGGAAAGGGAAATAACAATAGAACCTAAGGAAAGGTTGAGTTATTTGATACTTCAATGAGTACTTGATTATTTGGCACTATGATGAGATAATGTATTGTTTATCTAAGTAAGAAGAAAGACTGAAGAAGTAGGCTTAACCAAGCAAAAGTGAAGAAATCTAATTTAAGCCGAATGATGTTAGTGTCAACTGAGCGCTAGTATATGCCGAGTAAATCTAGTGTTGACCGAACATCAGTTTATGCCGAGTAACAGGAAATTACTGAGAAAAATAGTGTTAGCCGAGGAAGATAGATTATAGAGATAATCGAGTTACATAGTGATGACCAAGGAGATGAACACAGTATTGACCGAACATTATGTTAGCACTTTTTCATGTAGAATCACTATACAGCTATTTAAGCTTGACTCTTAGACTCCCAATTCTAGATTCTTACAGGGAAAAGGCTAATTAATAAGGATTTAATCCTCCTACACTTTGGGCTCCATAGACCCAGATGGGTGTAACTGTCTTCAGACTCACTTCTTCACAATGAAATCCTATAGTGGATTAGGGGTTCTCACAATGACTTACTAATGTCTTTTGCTGCAACAGATGCAGAGCTTAGAAAGCCAATCCATGATATTAACAAAAGTAAACAATCATTGTAGAAAAATGGCAAATGTGACAAGGATATTCACCCTTCTTCTCTTCAAGTTCAAAACTCAGGTAGGCTAACCTATTAGATTCAATTCTCCAATGAATTACCAACAATGTCTGTACTATTCAATAAAGATTTTGAACATTCATGCTTTTAAATAGGAAATGGAAAATGATTTGAATTATAGATTTGATGAAGAAAACTGTCAGTCAAGCACATACCAGTGCCTTATCTATTGGGCAACAGAGTCAAACAAATGTGCATTCCTAGAAAACCCTAACTCCAAACTCAAAAACCTGAATGAAGTGCCTTGCAAACCATTCTTCTCATTTCAATACATGGACATCAAATTCATATGCAAACCTAGAATTCTCATAATTTGAAATCAAGACTTACTCTCTCCTTGAAAGAAACTCAAATTAAAATCCAAAGATACCTTATAACTGGTATATTAACATGCCTTACAAGTTAATACACAAGAATTAAGACAATACATACAAAGACATAAAACAAGAACTGAACAGGGATTCCATTATTCTCATTAAAATTCATCTGAAACTGTACATTGCAAGACCATGAACACAAAAAATAAGACTCAAAAGCATGGAAGTTGTCCCAGCAACATAAATTTCAACATCCTTATTACAATTAAGAAAAACTGAGATATAGGAGAATGTGATCAGTTGAAAACCAACTGACAGCTATCCATTCTTGGCATGAAAATATCTCCAAGTTTTTCCACAACTTTGTTCTGCAACTGATTCTCAAACTGATCCACCTTTTGCAATCATTTCCCAAACTAATCTGATTCTAATCCTTGGAATTCAAACCCAAACTACTCCTTCCCATCACTTTGAAACTGAAAATCATGATTGTCAATGGATTCCTTATCTTTTCTTGTTTCTGAAAACATATAACACTCATATGTTTTGACAAAAATTGAATCTCCAGGCCATTTTTCCATGAGCATGTCTATCATTTAATTTTTTGAATTATTTGCCTATAGTTTGGATAATATCAATCTTTTAAATTCTTTGAAATCTACAATTTTTAATCATTTTCTGCACTTTAACCACAAAAGGCACTAGGAAGCACCAAGTGTCACCACCTCATTGGATGCTTGGACCTAACCATGGGTTAACCACCTTCATTTGGAGAACTGGTGACTGGCTTTGATCTTTTAATCTTTGAACATGTTAATTAACTATGGTTAAGCTTGGTGATCACACGAATATGTCTATCTCTGAATCTCTGAATTAGACCTTGACCTTGGGTTAGATCCAGAGAATGGGCAACTAAGCCCATTTTCCCAATCTCTGAATGCATCTGCACTAACCGCTCAAATCTAGAGAACTGGTGACTGAGTGTATTCACTGAATCTCTAGATGTCCTCGCCTAACCACCAACCATTCAAAGAATTAGCAACCAGTTATCTCTGAATCTCTAGATGCTAGCCACTTAACCGCTAACATCTAGTGATTGGGCAACTAGCAGCTAGCTAACTACCACCTCTAGATCTCTAAATTTTTCACTAACTGTTGGTTTGGTTCCACAATTGTGTGACTATGCGCCATGTGTCCTCCTTGTCTAGTCACTGCCACATCATCATTCCTATAAAATATTCTTACCTTTGGTCATGGGCACAGAAACTGAGGCACCTTCATGAAGGGTCACATGAGCAGAGCCTCCAACTCTTCATCTATTTCACTATGCGAGTGGACTTGTTTATATACACTTGAAAGGTCGAAATCAGGATCAATGTGGGACTATTAATTTGAGATTTTTAAAGCTTTGCATTAAAATATGTTTAAATTCCCAACTAGCACACATGTCAATGCAGGCCCACAAGGGCGTGAGGCAACCACAATCTCATTTAACTTGACTTACCTTCTAATTGAGCGCTTGTGCTTATAAACATCATAAAAACATCAAACAGGGTGCATGTGGGATCAACCCAAATGCAACCCTCTCTCAATTTTCCCTTTACATATGAGCAGATCACCCATTTGAAATCACAGGTAGCCCCTTGATGATGTGTGAACTTCTTCATTATTGTTTGCAATCGTCTAGTGCCCACGTGAGCACCCTGCCCTTTCCTTTGCATTGGGAAAATGTCTGCTACACATCCCTCATTCAACTGCAAGTGCACACAATGCCAAATATGTGCACCCATCTCCTTGCGTGACTTGGTATGTGGGTGCTTTGTCTTGGCTTACCTGTGCAAGGCATCTCCTATGCATTGTGTGAGAGCTCTTATGCATTAACATAGGCCTCCTATTCATTGCATAAGCCACCATATTGACTTGTGCAAGACTCATACTTACACATTGCTCCCATTTGTGGACACTCTCACTTACGTTGGCAGCATAGAGGCCTCCCTTTGTTACATTGGTATCCTCCACATAGATGCTAGCCTCCAATATTCCTTGCACTAGCCTTCCAAAACATCTCGTGAGGCCCCTCCAATTCACACAAGGCTCCTTCAGTCTTATGCGCAGGCCCCTTTTTCTAACTAGTAGCCCCCGGTTTGCAACGTGCTAGCATTTCCAACTACCTTACATAGGGCATCATGTGGATTAATATCTCCCTCCACTTTCATGTTGGCATCTCATTTGCCAATGCTAGCCCATCTCCTTGCTTGCGTAGGCACTCATTTTCACGCCGGTTCCCTCTGTGGGTGCACCTCCTCTTTGACATGTTCACGTGCCCCTTTGGCATACATGAACCTTGATCTCTGATCCGTACAAATATTTTTTTGTCTGCATTTGCATGGACCCTAAAGTTGAAGCAAATGCACACCAAAAGTAGCAGAGCATGAAATATGAGAATATTCATTCTTCTTGGCCATTGAAAATGAAAATGACCATTGTAGAATCTGTTGGGCAAGTGAAATATACGATTAGCAATTGTTAAATTTATGTTATGTTCACTGACTTAATCATCATTCTCATCAATGCATGTTCCATCTTCTTTAAGACAATCCAGGGAATGAATAATTCCAACATATCCCCACATGAACTTTTGTAACCTTGCCCATGTTATTGTTGTAGATTCCTTGATTTTGGTAAATTGTGAACTCATAAATATTGGTGGCACAATAAGGAAAATGCCAATCAATTGATTCTTTGGTGCCAACATTTGAACTAGCAAAATTCTACAATGAAAATTCAATGGCCCTTTGTACAAACACAAGTGCCTCCATTAGTGAGTTGCTTGCTAGCTTGTTTGCATCAATAAGTCGAGCTTGCACTCGACCACATATGTAATGTGCAGCTGATACCACCGGTATTTTGGAAAATGAGAGAGAATTTCCTCCTTAGGCTTGTGGCTTAAGTCCAGTAAAACAAATCTCTCATTCTGTGTTTTTAACAGCTTCAGTGTTTTCACGTTTACAAGGTTTGATAGGTAGACTTTCATTGGCCAATGCAGTTGGATGGAACCGTGCAAACTCCATATTTGCAATCACTGCACGTACACAATGTGTCATTGCAATACCAATGATAAAAAAAAGTCAAAATATTTGATAGAAAGGCCCCATAAGATAGATACTTGATTTGAATTTGGATGTTTCTCTGCCTTTTACACCCTTGCACAATTGCCAGATAACACCAACTAGCCTTCAAAAATGGCCTTGAAAACTAACAAAAAACCCTCACAAGAACATGCCACCAGAAACACATGATCACCTCCAACATGTTAACATGTTGGTCAAAGGAAAAAACTCAAAGAAACTCAAGCTAAAATATTTTAAAGATCAAACAAGGCCCTTCAGAAAACTAATTATGTCCATGTTGTCAAACTGCACAAATCTCCTTCAAAACTGGCTTCAAAAATTTACCCATTGAAACTTTCAAGGACCAGAAACTTAGGCACTGATTCTCCCTCATACAGGGAATATGAATTCATCATTTTCTTGTTCCAAGGATCAAGTGGCCAATTACAATTAATCACCAAAGTCAGTCTGTTAAAAACATTTAGGATTTAAAACAGTCAAAAACACAGAAATCTGATTTGGAATTGGCCTGGGAAAATGGTCAAACAGATTGGCAAATACCTCAAAATAATCAGGCAGGTAGTCTCTCAGGTCTACAGTATGAAACCACACTCAATTATGTCAGACCTTGAATAGGGAACAAATTACAAAGCCTCAAATTAGGCCATTTAGGATTCTGAACAAGGCAGTCACAGAGATATTTGATAATTTGCAAACGGAATGAGACTGGAAAATAGGTCAAACGGGCACATGGGGGGCTGAAAATTGGTAGGATGACTCACTCCCATGCCTAAAACATGATGCCATAATTTTCATGTCATGACCAATCACTGGGCAAAAGATACACACCCCCAAAGTGGGAAACTTAATGAAATTTGCATTTGACAGTTTGGCACACTGATAGAAACTACAAAGGGAAAGGGCTTAGCAAATTGACCAAATGGACTAGAAATGTACAGAGCTCTGAAACATAAGCTCTCTGATATACATTTAAAATATTTCCAAAGTGGTAAGCCATGAAACCTAACAAGACACAAGATATTAAAATGCGAACAAGGCCTACTACAACAATTTGACACTTGGGCAAAAATGCAGATTTGGACAAGTGCTCAAAACAAGACATCACTGAATGACTCAAAACTTGAATCTAAGGATCTATGATGTCTTCTAATGGTAAAAAGAGGGTAATGAATACTTGGCATGCATGGTAGACCTTAGAATCTCATCCTTGAAAATAGGCACAAAAGCACTTATAGGGCTTCAATCTGCAAAATTTCAAAATGGTACTCAAAAATCCATTTTGCATTTTTTAGTACCAACACATTAGTCATTTACAATTGGAGGAAGAATTCAGGTTTCCAGCCGACACAGTTGAATTCTTGGGTTATGTAAATCATGTTGACTTTATTAATTGATTGTATGGAGAATTTAATGCATAGTAAATCATTTTATTATGGATTCAATGAGAAGATTGAAGATGTTTCTAGAAGGATTTATGCCGAACTTAAATGTTGGAAAGATCTGTTAGATCTGACCTAACCTAAGATCTACAGAGGATATTAAGAGGCAAAAGATAGATCTATCTATCTGGAGAGGTATAAAAGAAACCTAATGGTGAGATTACAGAGTATGTTGGTGTTGTTGATGTTATTGACTGATAAGTCTAAGCAGAAGGTTGAAGGTGAAGATCAAAGTTATGATTGCTTGAAGTGAATTCTGACTAGATCAGAGATGGAGATGGAAATGACACTCAATCAGTAAATAAGCATATATGTGTGAATTGGATCTAATATCTACAAAGTGAGTTGTATGTTTTATAGATCAAAAACTACTGCTACTTTCTAACCATTGTAACAGTCAAAATCCTTTAATCAAGGTTGACTTAATAGTCATTGATAAATCCTTCTAGAAACATCTTTAATCTTCTCACTAAATCCATAATAAAATGATTTACCATGCATTAAATTTTCCATACAATCAATTAATAAAGTCAACGCGATTTACATAACCCAAGAATTCAACTGTGTCGGCTGCAAATCTGAATTCTTCCTCCAAATGTAAATTACTGACGCTCGGTCAATACTATGTTCATCTCCTCGGTCATCACTACGTAACTCGGTTATCTCTATAATCTGTCTTCCTCAGCTAACATTGTTTTGCTCGATAATTTCCTGTCGCTCGTCATAAATTGATGTTCGATCAACACTAGATTTACTCAGCATATATTGGCGCTTAGTTGACACTAACATCACTCGGCTTAAACTAGATTTCTTCACTTTTGCTCGCTTAAGCCTACTTATTCAGTCTTTCTTCTTACTTAGATAAATAATACATTATCTCATCATTGTGCTGAATAATCAAGTACTCATTGAAGTATCAAATAACTCAACCTTTCCTTAGGTGCTATTGTTATTTCCCTTGCCCTAATCCTTTTCATCAACCAATAGATGTATTACTTTCTTAGATAGCAATTGTCTTTCCATTTAAGGTTTGACATCAATGACAATACAACAATTATTTCAATTGCAGTTTCCAATAGAATCATATATAAATTGTCAAAATCATTCTACTATATTGTCGAATCATTCATCTTTATGGAAAAAAATCAATGAAGTGAACCTTCTGGATCAACTCTAACCCTTATTGTGTCAATTATTGCCTCGTAGTAAGATTCATGAACTTTCCACAAATTCTTGTTAAGAGGTCTACCACACTATTTAATCAATTGAATATTTCTTGCAACAACAAGGTTAGAGTAATCAAGAATATGTCTATGTCTCTCAAAGTCCTCAAACAACCAGGCATTAGAATTCTTGATAGGGTACCTACATTTTATTATGAAAATAAGTTAATTCCAATATCAATATAAAGTGTAATAAATTGAGTTTAAGAGGTCTCAATACAACTCGATACAACAACGGTACCTTCTAAGCCATGTGTCTGTCACAACAACGAAACCTATTGGGTACTCAATACTCTCTCCATTAGTGACTGTAGTTGTCAATTTCTTTTTGGCCTCAATACAATGACACAAAAAGTAATCGGTTCATTCTTCATTGTTCTCATCTGTAATGACGGCATATACATGACCTGCATTTAGTAGAAGGCTATAAGTTAATACCAAAATCAATATAAAGAACTAATAAATTGACCTTAAAATACATACAAGATAAGAAAAAGAAATCACTAAGTAATAAATTGAAAAACTACCTAGTTCACCTAGCTCAGATACATGGTCAAAATCCACTAATGCTTCCATTTGGTACAGTTGTAGTGCTTGAGAAAGTTGATATGTATCTAGGGTTTGCAAAGGTCTACAAGACCATTGGTCAACCCACTCTTTTGATTCACATTCATTGCACAAAAAATGTATACATGGAGAGAAAAAGCATGCAATCTATCTATTCTAAATAGCTAATGATGTTGCATTTGAACTTCTAAATAAATGTATGTCCACGTATTAACCAAAAAAATATCAAAACCATAGACTTACATGCATTACCTGGTCCCATCATAGAATTACACCATTCCACAATTGTTTCTCCATCTATTAACACTCCACCACCTTCATACTTCAATTCCTCTCTAGTAAGAGCTCTTTTCACACATGCTCTTGCACTATCATGCTCTCCTTTTCCATGACCTACCTTAGTGAAATTCCAAAAATGTTGTACACCACTTGTCGCGTGCATCCTAGTCAACCAGTAGAACATCCTTGCATTCTTGAATTGTGAGGTGCAATTGTCTAACCATATTAAGTAATGGTTGTATCTTATACCTCTTTCCCTCAAACTATCATAAAAAACTTTAAAGCATCCTTGAACAAACTCTGAGGAATGTGTAGGATCATCGCTGATATAAAAGTGATACTCTCTTATAACCTTTATGTCCTCCTCTGTGCTATCATGTGCATGCATGAATACTGTGTACAAAAATTGTAACTTGTGTAGAGTGGTAATACATAGGTTGTACTTCATTTTGAGGTTTTAGTGTATAATTCTCTAGAAAATCAATGACAGAGACAATAGTACCAATAGGGGAAGTGTCGTTACACAACTTGAATTGCTCATCTAACCACCTAGCTCTATGTGTGTGACCTATGTACTCATAAACTAGTTTGTCTTGAAACATCTTCATAAAATCAGCTATGCATATATCCCTTTTCACTAACTCACACTTCTTTAATTCTTTTCCATCTTTAACACCATATGTGACTGACTTGTATTTTCCAAAAGAAACTAAGTCCTGCCCAATTTCATGTGTGTTATCAAGATGTAAGAATCTATGAAGATTTTGAAAAATACCACATGTAGGACAAAATCCTTTCAAACATAGCATCTTATAATAAATGCACCCATCATCACCTTTACAGAGTACACTTGAAATTAGGTCTCTCGATGACTTAGGAGGTGCTTGTAGACCACATTCCTATGAAACATTGTTAGTGCGCAAAGTACCACATATATAGCGATAAATCTCATAATGCATGGAAAATTCAACATGAACCCTACAACAACATGTAGTACATGCATGATTAATCTTAACATTAAATGGTTTTTTCATCTCAAAAATTCTTTGACTAATTTTAATCTGAGGAAAACTTTGAAGAAACCTTTCATAAAATTGTGTTTGTGTCATATCTAAATAGTGTTTTGCATGTGGCTCATGATTTCTAATTCCAATTATCCTTCTAACAACATCTCTTTGGTTGGGTGAAACCCTTGTGTTTTCATGCCAATATTTCTCAATTAATGTTCTTAGTGCATCAATAATAACCTTGTCCTTGCGTGGGACTCTACCTGAGAATGTCCAAAAAGAATTATTGTTAGGATCCTCAATTTTCTCTCGCCTATCTAAAGCATGGTGTAATGTGGCTCTACTTATCCTTAATGATTTGCTTCTTTTGCTTATTAAATGATATTTTTTTATTTCCTTTCCCATTATGGTTGATGTGAGGACATGATGAGTAACATTAACATCTTTAGAGCGTGATTTTGATGCAATGGATTGGTATGCATCAAAAATATTTCTCACAATGGTTCTTTCACTATTATTTTCAAATGTTCTTAACACTAAAATTTTCATTGTCTCTCTAAATTTAAGATTTTTAATCATTTCAACAACTCATTGGCATGGTTCTGTAGCATCTAATGGTTTGTTGATGCCTGTCACAGGATCTAATATATGAGCCTCAAAATATCGTTGCCCAATACTGATTAGTGCACCTTGGGAACACTTTGGTCTGCATGGTCACGAATGTTCTAGTGACTAAGTGGGAAGAATGGGGTTGTCACTAAAGTTTACCGACCCAACCAAAGCTAATGGTGTAGACCATTTGGTGCTAGGATGAACAATTTGGAAATAACCCAGTGCTGTAACTTTCAACTAAGCCTCACTACAAGTTTTGGAATCAAGTGAGATTAGCATGCCAAATTCAAAAAAATTTGAATCTCCTAGAATATAGATAGGTCCTTAGAAACATGATCATGTACCATCTAAAAATTTTTCAATACCTCTCATGAGGTTCAATATACGAGCCTCGAAAGATCAGTGCCCAATCGTACTTAGTGCACCTTGGGGACACTTTGGTCCGGCATGGTCGTGAACATTCTAGTAACTAAGTGGGAGGAATGGGGTTGTCACTAGCATTTACCCACCCAAATAGAGCTAATGGTGTAGACTGTTCCATGCTAGGATGAACAGTTTGGAAGAAACCTAATGCTACAACTTTAGACTGAGCCTCATTGTAAGTTTTGGCATCAAGCGAGATTGGCATGCCAAATCCAAAAAAAAATAGAATCTCTCATAATGAAGAGAGGTTATTGTAGGCCTTGTAAACATGGTCTTGTAGCATCTAATAGTTTTATGATACCTCTCATGAGGTCCAATAGACAAGCCTCGAAAGATCACTTTCCAATCATGCTTAGTGCACCTTGAGGACACTTTGGTCCAGCATGGTCACGAATGTTCTAGTGACTAAGTGGGAGGAATTTTTTTGTCACTATTGTTTGCCACCCAACTAGAGCTAATGGTGCAGATCATTCAGTGCCAGAATAAATGGTTTGGAAGTAACCCAATGTTGTAACTTTCAATTGAGCATCACTGCAAGTTTTGGCATCTAGCGAGATTGGCATGCCAAATTCAAACAAATTTGAATCTCCCAGAATGGAGAGAGGTTATTATAGGCCTCAAAAAAATGGGTATGTATCATCTAATAGTTCACTAATACCTCTCATGAGGTCTGATATACGAGCCTCGAAAGATCATTGCCCAATCGTGCTTAGTGCTCCTTGGGGACACTTTGGTCCTGCATGGCCGCAAATGTTCTAGTGACTCCATGGGAGAAAAAAGGTTGTCACTAGAATTTACCATCACAACCAAAGCTAATGGCATAGACCACTCAGTGCCAGGATGAATGGTTTGGAAGTAACCCATTGGTGCAACTTTTAACTAAGCCTCGCTGCAAGTTTTGGCATCAAGAGAGATTTCCATGCCAAATACAAACAAATTTAAACCTCCCATAATGGAGAGAGGTTATTATAGGCCTCATAAACAAATTCATGTAGCATCAAATGGTTTTCCAATACCTCTCATGAGGTCTGATATACGAGCCTCAAAAGATTGTTGCCCAATCGTGCTTAGTGCACCTTAGGGACACTTTCGTCTTGCATGGTCGTGAATGTTCTAGTGACTCCATGGGAAAAATGGGGTTGTCACTAGTGTTTACCCACCCAACAAGAGCTAATGGCATAGACCATTCAGTGCCAGGATGCAATCCTTCAACATTGTCCCTTCACCCTAGGGAATCACCATTTTACTTTGGACACATTTTACCAATTTTGACTCAATGACTCCAAGTATTACATCATTTGATGATACAAATGTACATGGAATTAAGACAATACAAATGTAAGGATACAAAATTAAGAAGATACAAATATAGAGATACAAAATTCATGTTAAGGAATCACAATTTTTGCACTTTACATGCATTAAGATGATACAAATGTAAGGATACAAAATTAAATATGTATTTATAATCAAATGTTACAAATTAGGACATACAAAATGTGGCTCTTAATATTTCCAAATCAGCCCCTTACGCACTTTAATATTTCAAATTTTTCATCTAATATGCATGATGAAGCTCATTATTGTTTATATGTACAAAATTTTGCATCTAAATATGCACATTACAGTCGATTGTTGTTTTTATATACAAGATTTGGCATCTAAATATGCACAATATGATCGATTGCAATTTTTATATACAAAATTTGGCATCTAAATATGCACATCACAATTGATTGTTGTTTTTATATACAAAATTTGGCATCTAAATATGCACATTATAGCTCATATACACATATAATTATATATAAATTGTCAAAATCATTCTAACATATTGTAGAATAATTCATCTTTATGGCCAAAAATCAATCAAGTGAACCTTATGGATCAACTCTAATCCTTATTGTGTCAATTATTGCCTCGTGGTTAGATTCACAAAATTTCCACAAATTCTTGTTAAGATGTCTACCACGATATTTAATCAATTGAATATTTGTTGCAACAACAAGGTTAGAGTAATCAAGAATATATCTATGTATCCCAAAGTCCTCAAATGGCCAGGCATTAGAATTCTTGATAGGGTGCCTACATTTTATTATTAAAATAAGTTAATTCCAATATCAATACAAAGTGTAATAAATTGAGTTTAAGAGGTCTCAATACAACTTGACATAACAACGGTACCTTCTAAGCCATGTGACTGTCACAACAATGGAACCTCTTGGGTACTCAATACTCTCTCCATTAGTGACTGTAGTTGTCAATTTATATTTGGCCTCAATACAATGACACAAAAATTAATCGATTCCTTCTTCATTGTTCTCATCTTCAATGACTGCATATACATGACCTGCATTTAGTAGAAGGCTATAAGTTAATACCAAAATCAATATAAAGAACTAATAAATTGACCTTAAAATGCATACAAGATGAGAAAAAGAATTCACTAAGTAATAAATTGATAAATTACCTAGTTCAACTAGGTCAGATACATGGTGAAAATCCACTGATGCTTCCATTTGGTTTAGTTGTAGTGCTCGAGAAAGTTGATATGTATCTAGGGTTTGCAAAGGTCTACAAGACCATTGGTCGACCAACTCTTTTGATTCACATTCATCCCACAAAAAATGCATACACGAAGAAAAAAAGTACACAATCTGTCTAGTATAAATAGTTAATGATGTTGCATTTAAACTTCTAATTAAATGCATGTCACTTGATCTTGTAACTATACAAAAATCTAAATAGTTTTCAATGTTAGATTCATGTAGTAACCAAAAAAAATATGGAAACCATAGACTTGCCTACTGTAATACCCCAAAAATGGGCTATAAGTTCATTAATCATCTATATCTACAAATCGAACGAAATCGACATCAAAGTCCTAATCTAAGGCACATCTAAACATCATCGAATCATAATTGATTATCTTAAATTTTGCATCGGAGAATATTTGTAGCAATATTCCTAATTATCTTAATTATCTTTAATTTAATGATTATTTGGCAATAAATCACATTTATCCTAAGTTTGATTAATTGAATATTTTCATATTTAATTAATTAGATTTAATATCTTGCCACTTAATTGTTTAATTAAATTTAATTCTATCTATTATTAATTGTATTATTTAATTTTGACAATAAATCCAATATCCTATGAATAATTGATTAAATTTTTATTTAATTAATTAAAGCATGTTGTCATTATTTAATAATATAGTTTTTAATAAAAGTTTAATTAAATAATTGATTAACCCATAAATCAATTATTTATTTTTAAAAATCAGTTAAGTTGAGCATAAATCACTTTATTATTAAATTAATTCATAAATAAAACATGCACAATCATAAAAGTAGACAACTATCAATTATCAATTAAAGCTAAACTCTATTTTGAGTTAAAACTTAGCTTTTGCATGTTTTTGTGAATTAAATTATCTTTATTATCAGATAACTCAAAAATCAAGCTAAGTTATTTGAGTGATTTATGGCTTTTATCCATGCACCTCTAAAGCCCTGGATTTCTATAAATTAAGGCTTCAGCTCATCCCAAATCATCTCATATTTTTGCACAATCACGCTGGAGAATTGCAATTGGAAGGATCAAAGCTTATTGCGAATCAACATTGTTGTGAGATCACTTTTGTTTTCATATTATTGTTAGATCAACTCATAGCATATCAGTTTTTACATATCATAGATTTCATATCATTTTATAATTCTTATTGCATAGAAAATATCAAAAATATAGATTAATTGCATTCATATTTCATATCTAGATCAATTGCATTCAAATCCTTCATTTAGGTGTCGTCTAGGTCACTGATCTCGATAACAATCTGAGAACATCAATCTCGCACCTACTAGAAGGCAGTAAATTGCTTGGTTAAATTAGATTTCAATTTTGCATAATTTTTGCTAACCTCTAATGTTTTACTGAAGTGTTGTGTCTACAGATCAGGTACAAAATTTACACACACATTTCTGGTGCCCACCGTGGGGCAACCCACCTTTACATGCTAGTTTTGATTTTTTTGGGGAGCTAAAACCTTAAAGTTTTAAAGATTTAATATTATCTCTCAAAAGGCTTGGATTTTTGCTTTTAAATTTTTTTTACAAGTTGGACACATATCAGAGAAGCTATAATAAAAAATCTAGAATTTTCTGAGATGTTTTGAATTTTTAATAATTTTTTCTTGAAATTATGGAAAAAATTAATATCTGACGCAAATCAGCATATTTTTCAAAAAAAATTATATTTTAAGAAATCTCTTTAAATTCTATAGGGGTTCCATTCTTTGTATTTTAAATTTGGACACAGTATAATAGCTCAAATAGTCAATTTACAAAAACTTGTCTGTTTTGATAAAATGGGTCTCTAGGGCACAAATGAAGAGATTTTTCTAAAATTTTTACATTTTTGGAAAGCTCTTTGTTTTTTAGAAAGGGTCTTTGTTTTGAATTTCTATTTTTGTGGCTAAAATCATATCAAAAAAATTAGATCTTGTTGACTAGGTCAAATGCAGCAAAAAAAATAAAGTTTTGTGATGGGTATGCACTTTTTTTTTTTTTACATGGTTCAATGAATGATATGAGTTATCATTTGGGTTAATTTCTAGTTATTATTAGAGCTAACCCTATTGTTTTCATAAGTTGAATATATTTTTCATATCTTGTTTTCTTGTTTGCTTGTTGGAGAGTTTGTCACTTGCTTGCATGGAAAAGCTCAACAAGAATTGCTAAAAATCAGGTAAAATCTACTAAGTGCATTGCAAGGATCCCAGGTATTCTCCTTCATCTAATAAAATTTCAATTTGGCCTTAAAATAAATCTCTCATGTGTTTAGCTTGAGTGTTTCTTTGCATGCTTTTTCTATGAATTTGCATAATTGAATACTAGGTTGTGACACCTTAGGTATTTATTGGCAGTCTTAGATTACTTGTGATTGATCTAGATTTCTATCTTGGGTTATTGGACTCGCTAAATCTGCCAGCCCCTCATTTTCACCCCGTGGTTGCAATATCAGTGCCACATTAAAGGGGAGGGGTCTACAGGAAAGAAGCGTTAAGTGTTCCACCAGGCAACCCTTTTGTGCTTTTTGGAACTCACTTGTTTTCTAAGTTGTGGACTCATTTCTAGCTTGTGTGAGGGGTTAAGTGCTCCACTTTGTGGACTCGCCTCATATTTTCTTTAAGTGTTAAGTGTACCACCTTGTGCTTTTGAATACTTTTGGATAAATTTGCTTTCTAGAATATATATGTACTCACATAGTAATTAGGCCCCATGAACACTATTTGTGGATCTTAAGAGAGTGGGTTCCTAGTGAAACCCTTCTCAACAAGAGATCCCTTGTAGGTGGGGAGGATACTTAGTGCATCTCATGTTCTACTTGGTTCATGTGTCTTCCCTTATTGATTAATACATTCTCTCTCTAGAGAGGTTGATAGATCACGTGGGGTTGATATCATAGACCTTGGTGAGACAAACTTTGTCTTAGCGTGTTAGATTAATCTACTTGCTTTGTTTGGGTTAAAAGTGAAGATGCATCAAAACCTTGGATCTGGAGCCAAGTCCCCTTGTGGTATCATACTGTGAGTCACCTTTAGAGAGGGTTAACCATAGCAGACAATCCCTTCACAGGGCAAACTACGTTGACGGAACCTCAAGCGGTAATAGCCATTTTTGTCATGGTAGTGATAGCCGCTATATAAATGTCCTTGTGGAAGAAATCTCCACAAGTATGGTTCATTGTTAGGTTGTCAGATCTCCGTAGCAACTCTTGAAGATTAAGTTCTCAGACTGTGTCAAAACCCTGGTGTGCCAGGATTGGAGTTCACCCCTTTGGATCATAAAAGTTGCAGAGTCAAACCATTACTAAAAACCCTAGTGAGGCCAAATTTTTATTTTCTAGGGTATATGTGCGTCATTGCAAAATATTTTGGAACATACATAATTAGCGCTTCTAAGGATTAGAATGAATAAGTCACTTGATTGTTCATGCACAAGGTTGCTTTTGCCCTTGTTCATTATTTTCAGACATGCTTGAAATCACTTGCTTGTTGTTTTGTGTGCTTGTTTATCTATCTAGATATTGAAAATGGACAAATCTGTTACAATCCTCAAATCTAGACATTAAAATTTGCAAACAATCCGAATTTGAAAACTCAAAATTTGCAAAATCTGAAGTAAAATTCTTTTCTAGAGTCAAAAGTCATCTCAGGAGGTCAAAAAGTCATATGAGTTTCTATCAAGTGTCATTTTAGTACTGCCCAACTGTCATATGGTGAACTACCCAGTGTCGTACGAGTTTTTTATGCCAGAAAATTCAAAAGTCAAAATCCTACTTGCAACTATCGTATGATATTCTCAACTGTCATTTCATTACCTACCAACTGTCGTACAAGATTTTCAACTGTCATTTCATAGCATACCCACTGTCATACAAGTCTGCAAAGTGTCATTTGAGAAAATTTTTGAGAGTTCTCAGAAAATTGTCAGAATTGCTAGATATTTAGCTTTTTCAGCCTATTTCTAGAATCTGTCGAACAAATCACTGTGTCAGGAATAGAGCAGTAGCTATTGAGAATCAGTACACATGTTTCAAAGAATCAGTACACAAGAGGAAGAATCTCTAATCACCACTATGATGAAGCAGCTGCAAGCTATGCAAGTTGAACTTAACAATCTTAAGAAATAAAAGGAACCTAAAGAGTTCTCCATGGGATCTCTATACTCTTTTCCATTTGATAAAGACTTGTACATGTCACCATGCCCCCGAATAGAATTTGAGCAATGTGATAACCCTTATGATACCTCTTCCATGGAGAGTGACACATCCATCTTTGGAGACTATGATGACTATGATGACAGACAATGTAATGATACCTATGACACCTTTGTTCCTAAGAGTCCTCTTCATCATGTGTTCCTGCTTACTACAAATGGGCTGTCACATTGGATAGATCATGATGGTGATCCATATTATTCTAATTTTGAAAGAGATTTTGATGGCTTTTGTGGACAATACCTTGATTATGATCCATCTACTACTGCTGAGGACTATAAAATGCATCGTGCTAGCTTGAAGCATCAATACTATAAGGATCTCTCCTCTAAGAACTCTCAGGCTGAAAATAAAGATTACACTCTCAAGCAAGATCATTTTAACGTTGGACCTTTGTCTTGTGATGGTTCCCTTCCATCCCCTACTTCCTCCAATACCCATACATTTCCTAAAGCTTCTGAGTCTTTCAAATCTTTCACAGAACCTTCATCCGACACAAGCCCTCATACTTTTCATGGGGTTCCCTATAGTTATCCTCCAGGGCTACCTCTTCAAGAAATTCAAGCTAACCTTCACTTGGCTACCAATACTTTCAATAATGCTAAACCTAAAGAGCCTAAGCCTTCATATGCTATAATTCCTACTTCAGCTAGTCCTCCACCATCTCTTCCAAAGTCATCCATACAATCCCAACATGTTTCCTTGTCCTTAGAAGTGGCTACATGCCAAGAGGACTCTAAAAATGATGAAGAAAAGAACATAAAGAAATATCAAGATCAAGAACCCTCCATGTCATCACTCCTTTTCCCAATGTCTCTTATCTACTTCATGGTTCTTTTGATCCTGTACACCCTTTTTCATGCATTCCACCATGTCTTAAGTCTTCTCCTAAGCAAGATCAAGCTACTACTTACACTGTTGAGCTTATTGACAATCAAAATAACCTTACTATGCTTGCGCTTTCCAAAGATGATACTTCCATTAAGGTTGGTAAAAATAGTGTTGTTACTTCCGATGTTAAGCCCATTGACAATCAAGAGAAAAATTATGTGCTTATGCTATCCAAAGATCCTTATCCAGATCAAAGTCTTCCATCTTCTTATTCTACCACTCCATGTTTGCTTCCACTTTCTACTCTTCCTAAGTCTTTGCAAGCTTTGAACAATCCTATCAAAGAAGGTGCTCATATTCAAAATGTCCACGATTCTATTAAAAATTCTAATGCTCACTCTAAAGATGTTGATATCCTTGGTTGTCATATAGATGCTGATGAACTTATTGATTATCCTTTTGTATCTTCCATGTCCATCCTTGGACCTCCTCCACCACTACTAAGGGCTTCACGTCTACCTTCCATCTTGGGTCCTTATGTCCCTTCACTTTCCCCTCCTAACTCTCCTAATTCACCATCCATCTTGGGTCCTTACATCCCTTCATCTCCCATCTTTCCTCAAGATCAACATAGATGCATACCCTTGAATCCTTTTTATCCACCCACCCATCTAAACCATTCATATCCTCCTTCTTCTTCCACAAGTCCCAAGTCTTTTGGAAGTAACTTGAATGTTCAATACAAGAAAAAGAAGCAATACAAGAATCCATCAAAAAAGGATCACCATGTCTCCTCTAAATGACATGGATGCATAAAGTCAAAAGAGATATCTAAGATGAAAACTACAAGACAAGTATGGGTTCCAAAATCCATCATTAAAGATATTCTCTCCAAATTACCAAAAAAAAAGGAAAAGCCTACAACTATATGGATTCCAAAGTCTCTCTTGAAAGAGTTTGGTGTTAAGCAAAAAGTTAAATTGACATTCAAGCTTCCAAAGGCTTCTACTTCATCTCCCTCCAAAAATATTCTTCCATTCCATGCACCTAAACCACAACCTCTACTATCCATTCACCATATTCCTTCACGTTTTCCTTCATTCACATTTCCTCCATCCTCTCACCACCCTTCAAGGTATGTGTTGACGTTGATCTTGCCTTCCTTTCCACCTACCCTTTCACAATCCTTCCATGCATTATCCTTCTACCTTCTATCATTTTTTCTCATTTTCCTATTCCTCCTATCTTCCAACCTCACTCACTTTACATAAAATCTTATCCTCCATTTTTCTCTTCCATCTCCCTTTCCCTATCAGCATCTTTGAGCATATCATTTTAATTCCTTGGCATATCACGGTTTATCCTTTCAAGGAGCACTATCTAAAAATCTTGCCTTCTTCCAAAAATTTAAAAAGAAATGAAAAATAAAATAAAATTGAAAATGTGCCTTGGTGAAAACCTGAAAACAGGCACCTTGGTAGCAAAATTAAAGAGAAATAAATTCATCCTATGGTGAAAACCACTTCCTTGTAGAACCTTGGATAAGTACCATGATGAAAACTTGGCAATCAAGCATCATGCGTAGTTCTTCTACATATTTCATCTATTCCATCTTCTATCTTTGATCTTGACAATGTTGATCTATACATGAACATTTGGCTATCTTGTGAGCTATCTTACAATGATCTTTCTTTGATTTCATTCATGTTTAGCCTTCATATTTATTTTTATCCATTCATTCTATCCTTTTGCTATCCATTTCCCTTTTGGTCTTGATCTAATAAAAAAAGAAAGAGAGAGTGAAATACAATGCTATGAAGCCTCTTGACATGTCTACTCCTTTGGACTGCATCCTTTCCTACTAGTGCATTATGATTTTGTGACTTATCCTATGCTAGCCTTTCATTGCTTGTCCCAATGTGCTTTACAAGACCATTTTTCCCTAGCTTGGGTATTCTTGAGGAGTTTTCCCTTGAGGATTTCTTCCCTTCATTCTCTTGTCTTCCATCTCTTCCACTAGCTTGCTAATCCCTCTTGTTATCCACCTTGCTAGACATTGGGACTGCATGATATGATCTTGTTTGGAAGTTTGCAAATGGAAAAAGATGCTATCAAATATACCAAGTATCAGAACAAGTATCAGAACAAGTATCAGAACCAGTGTCAGAACCAGTATCAGAACTAGTATTAGAACTAGTATCAGAACCAGTATCAAAACCAGTATCAGAACAAGTATCAGAACACCTACTGGGGCTACACCTTTCACTTTAGTTTATGGGTCTAAGGTGGTACTACCTATTGAGGTTGAAATCCCATCACTAAGAATCAGGATGCATGGTCTAGTAACTAATGATGACTATAGAGTGTCTAGGTTGTAAGAACTTGAACTACTAGATGAGCGTAGACAAGTAGCATATGATCATCTCAGAGTATATCAAAAGAGAATGTCTAGAGGTTACAACAAGAAAGTCAGACACAGAGAATTTTAGGTTGGCGATCTAGTTTTGAGAGAGAATCCTAAAAATCAATCACATCGAGAACGCAAGGGGAAGTTCAAACCCAATTGGCTGGGTCCCTTTGTAATCACTGCTACTTTTGGCTCTGGTGCCTATCAACTCTCAATGATTGAAGGAGAACAGCTCTAAGAACCAATTAACGTTCTCCATCTGAAGAAATTCTATGCCTAAGGCATTCAGTCTATGGTAAAATGTCTTGAAAAAAATCTTTAAAATTTGAAAAATATCAAAAATTCAAAAAAAAAAAAAAAAAAGTGCCTTGGTGAAAACCTGGAAACATGCACCTTGGTAGCAAAAATAGAATCTCTACCAAGATGGTGAAAACCTGGCAAACGGGCGCCACTTATTTCAAAATGCTTCATCTATCAACACAATCTTGGTCTTTCCCAGCTTTCAGTTTTGTTTTAGTTTGTACATATCTCCTGGTTTGTTTTTGCATTTCCAGTTTTCAATAAGTTAGTTTGTCCACCAAACAACTCAAGCGTCTGTATCCTATCAATGTTCAAACTTGGGGGCAATCAATGTCATATCCTATGGCCTCCAGTATATCTTAGATGTCTCATATCTAGTCAGAGTCCTTTGAAGCTTCATTTGATTTAGTCAAGTCTATCTTGTCTCCAGAAAGGATTTTGCATCTACAACAACGCAATCAAACATCAAACTGAAAACAATCTATTCTTTTTACATGCTTTTATCTCCTTGTATGCTTGCTGATTCGCATTGAGATTTTTGCATATTGTGTCCCTTCGAGCTCTTTGATGATGTCCTTTATAGGATTTAGAGAGTGATGACTAGGGGCATAATCTTTTCTTTGTCTTCTGTTTGTATGTGAAAATCTAACAACTTTGAAAATTCTGGAATGAAATGGTGTCCGACTATAAGAGCCTCTATCTCGAATTGGATGGCCATGCATACCTCGACCATTGATACCTAAAAAATTCAAGGAAGTTTGATCTAACTATTGTCTTTTTGAGTGAGTTCTTTCTCCTACTGTGAAACGTGATCTTGCCTAAGGATGTGAACGATAAAGGGTCACTACGGGTAATTCACATTGGATTTAGAATGATCTCTTGACTATTTGATGTGTTTGCAATGCAAGGAGTATTCTGGTCATCATGACGTTTATGTTTTGATGCTTCTACAAATTGCTATATCAAAATGGACATGATATTCAGGTCATCCTGGCGCTTATTCTTTGATGCTTATATCTAATCCGACATTCTGAAAACAAAATCAATATTCATATGTCCATGGTTGTTTAACTAGTGGGTGTTGTACTGGTTCTTGAGCGTTACAAATTGATATTCATATGTCTATGGTTTCATAGCTAGTGGGCATTGTATTGATTTATCCGATTACCTAAAATTTCAATGATGATAACAAATCGACACATGATCAGTGACTAGGTCCTAGGTCTTAGGTTGCATTTCATTTTGCATGTCTCTTTGCATTTTGCATGTTGCATGATCTCACAATGGCTAAACAAACTTCAATGCTTAAATAATTCTTTAATCACCTCTTCCAATCTAACAAGAGCTGAATCCCACACGACGGTTTCTCCAACAAAATAGCAAGTAGAATCCTTTTCGGGATCAAAATCAAAATCTAAAAATATTCATATTATTAACTACTTGCATAATCAACCTTCAATCATCACGAAAATCTATTTTTCAACTTAACTAATTATCTTACATCAAACTATCAAAATTTCAACTTGGTCAACCATGGTCAAACCTAGTCAAACTTGGTCTTTTGGGACCTTCCAACGATGCAGAATGCATTCTTGAATGTGTATAACCACTTCTCCAATTATTTAACATGCTTCTGAACTCTCAACGCTGACTTTTCTTGTCAGATTTCAATTTTAATCTCGAAGGGGGCATGGTATTGCACATCATTCAAAGTCTGTAAATCAAATTATATCAATCTTTCCTCAGTAATCAAGACAACAACCACGTCTAGTTATTGATTCATCAAAAGACCTCATCGCACGGGGCAAATCTATCATCACTTGGGGCATATCAGATTCGTCGATCCATATCAATCTGGTATTCTCCTAATCTTGTAAACTGTATCAGTTTTTGCAACCATTGGATCATAGTGTTCTTTCCTTGGTTCTTCAAAAATTAAAGGATTTAGATGTGATACCTGCTAGTTCTGCTAAGACAATCGAGTCTAGAACTGATCACTCACTTCTTTGCAATCCTAAGGTTTGGAATCGGGCATTTTGACACTTTTTCGCAATCATAGGTTCATTTGTTTTTATATTGAACATTATCTTTGGTCATTCAGGACCTATTATCTTCATATCAAATCAATATCAATTAGCTTCTGTCTCATATCAATTATCAATTTTGAATCCATTTCATATCTCTATCAAATATAGACTGTCTTTGAACCATTGCACTACGCACAGTAATTCAAAGAGGGGCAAAATATAATACCCCAAAAATGGGCTATAAGCTCATTAATCTTCTATATCTACAAATCAAATGAAATCGACATCAAAGTCCTAATCTAAGGCACATCTAAACATCATCGAATCATAATTGATTATCTTAAATTCTGCATCGGGGAATATTCCTAGTAATATTCCTAATTATCTTAATTATCTTTAATTTAATGATTATTTGGCAATAAATCACATTTATCCTAAGTTTGATTAATTGAATATTTTCATATTTAATTAATTAGATTTAATATCTTGCCACTTAATTGTTTAATTAAATTTAATTCTATCTATTATTAATTGTATTATTTAATTTTGACAATAAATCCAATATCCTATGAATAATTGATTAAATTTTTATTTAATTAATTAAAGCAAGTTGTCATTATTTAGTAATATAGTTTTTAATAAAAGTTTGATTAAATAATTGATTAACCCATAAATCAATTATTTATTTTTAAAAATCAGTTAAGTTGAGCATAAATCACTTTATTATTAAATTAATTCATAAATAAAACATGCACAATCATAAAAGTAGACAACTATCAATTATCAATTAAAGCTAAACTCTATTTTGAGTTAAAACTTAGCTTTTGCATGTTTTTGTGAATTAAATTATCTTTATTATCAGATAACTCAAAAATCAAGCTGAGTTATTTGAGTGATTTATGGCTTTTATCCATGCACCTCTAAAGCCCTGGATTTCTATAAATTAAGGCTTCAGCTCATCCCAAATCATCTCATATTTTTGCACAATCACGCTGGAGAATTGCAATTGGAAGGATCAAAGCTTATTGCGAATCAACATTGTTGTGAGATCACTTTTGTTTTCATATTATTGTTAGATCAACTCATAGCATATCAATTTTTACATATCATAGATTTCATATCATTTTATCATTCTTATTGCATAGAAAATATCAAAAATATAGATTAATTGCATTCATATTTCATATCTAGATCAATTGCATTCAAATCCTTCATTTAAGTGTCGTCTAGGTTACTGATCTCGATAACAATCTGAGAACATCAATTTCGCACCTACTAGAAGGCAGTAAATTTCTTGGTTAGATTAGATTTCAATTTTGTATGATTTTTGCTAACCTCTAATGTTTTACTGAAGTGTTGTGTCTACAGATCAGGTACAATTACACCATTGCACCATTGTAGAATTACACCATTGCACAATTGTTTCTCCATCTAGTAACATTGCACCACCTTCATACTTCAATTCCTCTCTAGTAAGATCTCTTTTCACACATGCTCCTGCACCATCATGCTCTCCTTTTCCATGACCTGCCTCAGTGAAATTCCAAAAATATTGCGCACCACTTGTCACATACATCCCATTCAACCAGTAGAACATCCTTGCATTCTTGAATTGTAAGGTGCAATTGTTTGACCATATTACATGATGGTTGTATCTTATACCTCTTTCCCTTAAACTATCATAGAAAACTTTAAAGCATCCTTGTACAAACTCTGAGGAATGTGTACAATCATCGCTGATATAAAAGTGATACTCTCTTATAACCTTTATGTCCTCCTCTGTGCTATCATGTGCATGCATGAATACTATGTGTACAAAAATTTTAACTTGCGTAGAGTGATAATACATAGGTTATACTTCATTTTGAGGTTTTAGTGGATAATTCTCTACAAAATCAATGACAAAGACAATACTACTAACGGGGAAAGTGTCCTTACACAACTTGAATTACTCAACCAACCACCTAGCTCTATGTGTGTGACCTATGTACTCATAAACTAGTTTGTCTTGAAACATCTTCATAAAATCAGCTACGCATATATCCCTTTTCACTAACTCACACTTCTTTAATACTTTTCCATCTTTAACACCATATGTGACTGACTTGTATTTTCCAAAAGAAACTAGTTCCTGCCCAATTTCATGTGTGTTATCAAGATGTAAGAATCTATGAAGAATTTTCCAAACACCACATGTAGGACAAAATCCTTTCAAACCCATCATCATGTTTACATAGTACACTTGAAATTAAGTCTCTCGGTGACTTAGGAGGTGCTTGTAGACCACATTCTTGTGAAACATTGTTAGCATGCAAAGTACCACATATATAGCGATAAATCTCATAATGCATGGAAAATTCAACATGAACCCTACAACAACATGTAGTATGTGCATGATTAATCTTAACATAAAATGGTTTTGTCATCTCAAAAAATCTTTGACTAATTTTAATCTGAGGAAAGCTTTGAAGAAACCTTTCATAAAATTGTGTATGTGTCATATCTAAATATTGTTTTGGATGTGGCTCATGATTTCTAATTCCAATTCTCCTTCTAACAACATCTCTTTGGTTGGGTGAAACCCTTGTGTTTTCATCTCAATATTTCTCAATTAATGTTCTTAGTGCATCAACAATAACCTTGTCCTTACGTGGGAGTCTACTCGAGAATGCCCAAAGAGAATTATTGTTAGGATCCTCAATTTTCCCTCACCTATCTAAAGCATGGTGTAATGTGGCTCTACTTATCCTTAATGATTTTCTTGTTTTGCTTATTAAATGAGATTTTTTCATTTCCTTTCCCATTATGGTTGATTTGAGGACACGACGAGTAACATTAACATCTTTACAACATGATTTTGAACCAATGGATTGGTATGCATCAAAAATATTTCTCACAATGGTTCTTTCACTATTATTTTCAAATGTTCTTCACCCCAAAATTTTCATTATCTCTCTAAATTTAAGATCTTTAATCATTTCAACAACTAATTGGCATAGTTATGTAGCATCTAATGGTTCTTTGATACCTCTCACAGGGTCTGATATGCAAGCCTCAATAGATCATTGCCCAATTGTGCTTACTGCACCTTTGAAACACTTTGGTCTGCATGGTCGCGAATGTTCTAGTGACTAAGTGGGAGGAATGGGGTTATGTAACGTATGGAATGGGGTTACATTTACTAAGATGTAAGATAAGGATAAGATATCAGTGTACATGTATTGAATGTGTGGGGGAATATAGGATCTACTTCTTAATCCAAATTCCCAAAGGAGAGATCCAAATTGATTAATCACAAGAAAGTGATCAATGCACAAATGAATCAATCTATGGAGAATATGGAGAAAACCTTATAGTCTGTTATAGAAAGTGTGTATTTGAAAACTTGATTGAATTGAACACAAATACTAACCTCAAAATGGGATAAATCTAGAAAACACTATTTTTTGGTGTCTATGTTCAGTTTCGGGGGATTCTGCAACCGGATCTGGTCTGAAAATGCCGAAACAGGGAAAACCTTGAAATATTTTGTCTTTCAGAGCAAGGTCATCCTTGACCTTAGGATAGGGGTAAGATCTTACCCTAGGATACAATCTTACCCCAAGAATTCATCCTTGACCTGCATAGCTCAGACGAAAATTGTGTTCATGAATCTCGAAAGTTTTTCGAAAAGGGTACTCAGATCTACACTGATATTCATTGTCCCACACCTACACCTGCAAGAAAAAGGGTTTTTTTGTTTGGATGATGGGTTTGCCTTGGTCAAACCCCAGTTTGGAATCAACCTTGAAATGTAATTGGAATTGCAATATATAAACAAAGTAAATGGAACTATTCACCTTGCTTATGTTGAAATCCTTGTGGAGGATTCGAATCCTTGAATCCACAAGTATGGATGCTCCAAATGAATGTAGAATTGTATGTAGGATGTCTCAAATCAATTGCATTAGATCTTTAACACCAATCTTGAATGGATCTTGGAATAGGAAGAGGCTTGGATGAATGTGGATGGAGAAATCTTCAACAAGAGGGCTCCAAAGAGATTGAATCCTTCAATGGCTATCAATGGATCTCCTTGATGAATTAGATCTTGAATGATTGAATGCTTGAATGCTTGAAGATGAATGAATTCTTGAATGCTTTCATTCTCCTTCTTTCTTGCTTCTTGATTGCTTGATTTCACTTGCTTGAGTGCTTGAGAAATTATGAAGATGAGATGTTTAAAATGAGAGAGGAAGGCCTCTTTTTATAGTGATCTAGAGCACAAACTTCTAGAGGGGCCAACATAGGGAAATTAAATTCCAATTAAGCCTTAACCCATATAAATGGACCTATATTAAATACAATTTAAGATTTTACCATTTTGAAATCTAAAACAGCTGACCTGGAAGTGGGAAAAAAAACTTTCTGAAACCCGACATCTCGAAACCTCCGGAATCTGAATTTTGGACCCAAGGTCAAGGTCGAGGTCAACTTTGACCTATTGGAATGTGATGTTTTGGAGTACTAGGAATCACTTAAGGGTTTTCATTTATGGCAACACTTATGATAGAGTGATCGCATGTTGTGGAGATTTCCACTAGAGTCTTAGTCATGAAAATGACTAAGTATAGTATCAAGATGACAGGGTACAATAGCACAGTTTTGGTCAGTGATGAAGATATATGAGGTATTATAACTTGCAAAGTTAACTAGAGGTATTTTTGGATATACACATGCTTCAGTTAATATCACATAAGTTTTAGTTATCAGATCTGTGAGATACAGTGTCCGGAAGATATGTGAAGGCAGTAAAATAGTGTAATAGGGTATATGAACAGTTGCGAAGATTAAGGAAGGAAAAGTGAATATGGTAACATGCTAAGATAGGTGAAAAAATTATATTGCCAACTCTTTGGTATTGTAAGAGTGTTGACTCCATAGATAACATTTGCATGAGTTATTATTATGTTTTGCATGATAATTGTGAAGCTGACTGGAAGGTTGATTTTGTATAAGTATGGAGTGTTTTTGTAAAATAAAACTATGGCATGATGATGATGATAGAGTAAGTTTGTGAATAGAAGAGAAGAGATCAGATGCAAGATCAGTAAGAGGCCAAGCTACAATTGGAACTATCTAAGCAAGATAAGTGCTTGTATTGTTCCCCTTTTTTAGAACTATTTTGAGACAAGTATTGATTGTAAGAGCAGTGTGCTCACCACCTTTAACTAGGTGTTTTGTATACCCCTAACAGGGTTTTGTATTCCTCTAACAAGGAAATGTACTATGTAACAATCAACTCCTAATAGGGCTAGATCTCCTAACAAGGATATTATATTTTAGTACATATTTGTGGGTACCATCCCCATCGGGATTTTTCCTTGGCTAGAGTTTCCTCGAGAAGAAATCATGGTGTAAGGAATGTGTTATGTTTATATGCTCTTTTCATTTTTGCATTACTTTGGATTGTTTATAATTGTTTAAAGTTGAAAAGAACAAAGTTCTGTAATAGTGATTCACCCCCCCTCTCAGTATTACCAAATCCTAACAATTGGTATCAGAGCTATTGGCCCTTGAAGAAAAATTCTAACAACTTAAGGGAGATCACAATGGATTTAGAAGTTTTTCAAGAGAAATTTGAAGATGCACTTGAAGATCTGGATAAGATGAAAGTTGAGAATGGTGAATTAAAATTTAAGTTAAGAAGAGCAGAAGGTTTCATGAGGAAACTTAAGGAACAACTTGAGATTGTAAAAAATCAAAGAGAAGACCTTATGGAGAAGATCAAAAAAGGTTCAGACAATGATACATCAGATAAAGTAAAGAATTTGGAGCAAGAAAAAGAAAAAATCAATCTTTTGATGATCAAAGAGATTCAGCATGAAAAGGATGAAAGAAATAAAGTTGAAGAGTCACTAAAAGAAGCTAACTTGCAGATAGGACAACTGAAGACTAAAATTGACCACTACAAAGATAAACATCAAGAACTAGATAAATACAATCAAATCATTAAAGGTGAGCTCACTCAAGCCAAATTACTCATTGAAAAACTACACACAAGCAGTGACATGAGTGATGAACAAAAAGCAAGATAAAATCCTAAAGGAGATATGAGTGGATTCAATGAAGCTAAAAGTTCAAAAACTCAAGAAGAACCAAAAGAAGCCAAGAATGAGGAAAGACATATTCCTGAAGAAAGGCCTACAAATGAAGAACCTAGAGAACAGTTCAGACCCTTCAGAGGTAGATGTTTTAGATGCAACAAATTTGAACATATGAAAAGAGATTGCAAAAGTAAAGGTAATTCTAAGCCCTTTACCAGTTACTATTTTAATTGTTGTGAGTATGGACACAAGAAGGCAGATTGTAGAAAACCTGATCAATCTAGGTATAAGCAAGACTATGTCAGAGAAGAATCTATAGCCAAGATTACATGTCATAAATGTAATAACTTTGGGCACACGGCAAGGTACTGTAAGCTGTAGACTAATCAAGAAATAAGAAGACCACCTACTTGTTACAAATGTAACAATCTAGGTCACATTGAAAAGTTTTGTAGATATAATAGAAATGACAACAGAAGAGGACCAAGGAGATCTAGTGAACTAGAAAGACCACCACCTGTGGTTATAAGGAAAAATGTTGGTGACAGTGGTAAATGCCTAAATGATTACATGAATGAATACAAGAAATCAGAGGATGAGAAGATATGGCAAGTAAAAGTTCTAAATAAAGTAGTGGTTCAGGGAGAGACAGCTAATGATGTTGTGTCTTCACATGATGAGTTCTTTGAGGTATCAACCTAGAAGGCCTCATGGCCTTATGGGGAGCATTGGATGCAGATAACAGAAATTATCTAGCCCATGTATAAGTGGAGTAAGCTCATGAGAGCTTAGGTGTGATCTATACAAATGTTGTGGAATTTGTGGATGAGATCGCAGAACTTGAAGATTCATCTTCTGTGCTCGCAAGTTTTTCATTGACTGGACAACATGTGAAGTGGAGCTACTTGTGTTTAATGCACACACTCAACTTATGATAGATAAAAGACTTGAAGGATTTAATTCCTACACCATTTTTTGATCAACAACTAAGGAGATCAAAAGTGTGAAAGAAGAACAGTGATCTAGCATAGAGATTTTATGTTCGTGTAAAGCTAAACATCAAATTCAAGCATGTTTAAGGTATTTAGACCTAATCTCTTTGGAAATTCATGGATGCACCAATATTTTATGATGTTGTAGACAAACCTAGATGCAAATTCAAAAGGCATCCATTCAAATCTTGTGAGGATGATCCAGAAGGGGCATTTTCCCAAACCTCCGTAGGTGTGTTACATGTGGAGGATATTAGGTCATACATACACTACAAGTATGAGATTATTGGGGAGGTTAACATCTTCTATGAGTTGAACATTATGTTATAAGTAAACATGTCTTTGGCAGAAGAATTTAAACACCTAAAAGATCTGTCAATACTCAAGTTAACCCAATTCATAGAATTCACGGAAGTCGAATGGTTCAAAATAATTCTAAGTAGAGTTCATGATCAGTTCTTGTGGATAAATGATCAACCTATTAAGATATGTTCTCAGTTGATCCATGATGTCACAGTCCTTGACAATGAAGGAGCCCTACCTGTTAGTGAGAAGAACCTGAGAAAAGAAGTTGAAACCGTAACACACTCTAAATGGGATAAGAGGGAAATGACAGTAAATGATGTTTATTTACAAGATGTCATATTGGTAGCAATGCTAATAGGCTACAAGTTATTTTACAGTTCTAGACTTAATTTTGTATCAGCTGGAGTTATAATGATGGCATACAGAATGGTAAAAGAGAACAAGAAGTACAATCTTTGTGAAATTCTAGCCCAAGAATTCATTAAGAATGTAAAAGTTATAAAGAAGGATAAATCTAAGGCATTTAGGTTTGGTTCATTGCTAGTTCACATGTACATTCATATCATTCACAACTTTCCTAGCATGCATCCTAGAGCATGGAAAGATAATGAACCCACTAGTCTGCAGATCTCATAATACTATAGAAGATAGAAAAAGGACTAGGTTGATGGAGAATTGTTTGGCATGACTAAGGTTATGCAGAGGTAGATGAAAGAAAGGTACAAGATTCTAGAAAACTTGGTAGAGAAATATGAGGACACTATCTATTTCATGGTTGAAACTGCTTGTGTATGCTTTGAGGCAGTTGAGCCTAGAACCAAATGGTGCTATCCTATGGGATATGAGGTAAGTGTTGAAGTACTAACTATGCAAGTAGAGCATGTATTGGTAGTAGAAAAGGACCCTACTCAAGAAAGATGGGGTAAATACAGAGAAAAATATGAGAAAGTCAGAGAAGAACAAGAAAAAGAAAAGTCAGCAAGATTTTCAAAGACATCAATGCAATGGTGGGTATTATAAAAGCGCAGTTGATAGATATCAAAAATAAGATGGAGGCATCTTCTAGCATTGCCACTGATGCACCCATTCCATTGGAGATAGAAAAGGTAGTTACTACTGATGACATTGTTGATTTATCAGTCTCTCAAGAGGAAGAAACACATGAAGTTGTGTCTGCATTTGTTCCTAGAATATCATCAAGGACAATTAAATAGGTCAGTCCAAGAGAAAAAGAGACAGAGGAAAAGAGGAAGAGGAAGGAAGAGAAGGTAATGGAGAAAGAGGAAGAGAAAATGGTTCAAAAGAATACACAGACCTTGTGGAAACTAGATCTTAAGTCACTACAGGAAAGAGTTGTCAAAGATGGAAATCTAATATCAGTAAAAAGATACTATGAAAGATATAGTCCTAAGGACCAAGCAATCATTGAGGACTCTATCATTGAGCACCTGCTAGTTTTCAAGAAGAATTTGTTGGAGGTTGAAGCAAGCATCCCCAAAGACCTGTACAAAAAATTGGAAATCAGGAAACACTTAGCACATTCAGAAGATGAGAACATAAGAAATAAAAAAATTGATGATATGTTGTCGGTTGTGTCAATTCAGGAAAGAGAAAGAATCATAAAGGCATTGAAACCCCTATTAAAGACAAAGACCCAACTAGTCAAGATTATGGCTAGAAAATATGATGAGCTAATTGAGGACACTCAAAAGGCATTAGACCAAGTTCTAATGTATGACATGCCTAAAAAGGTGTCACCTCCTAAGGCTTATAAACCTATATCCTTGGGTTTAGAAGAGAGTTCAAAGACAATAGATGAAAGTGCTCAAGTTAGCATGCAACCAAACTTCTTTGTCACTAGTGTGCCTATTAGCCTTGACACTTCCCAGGATGTAAATAATCCATTTATGGACAATGTGGATAGTGCAATGGAGGTTGAAGATCAGGAACATATAGAAGAAGGAAAATTAGAAGAGAAACCAGAAGAAAAAGTACAAGAGAAGGAATTACACCAAGAAGAAAAGCAAGAAAGACAACCAAAATCAGAAGAAGTTGTTGAAGTCAGACTGGATACATCCCTATTATTGGCAAGTGTGGCCAAACTAGTCAGTTCTGACGTGGACAGCATGGATGAAGATGAGTTGATGAGACTTTCATTTATGGCTTTTGCTAAAGCTAAGGAGAGATCAGTTCAGAAAGGAGATAAAAGAGCTAAGATAATGGCTAGGGTTGTAGAAATAGTGAACAAGCTAATCCCCTCACCAATTATCCTAAAAGACAAAGATGAGGTTGAGAATCTTGGTATAGTATTGGACAGCTTTTATAGTCATTTTAACTCATTCTTGAAAACAATAGATGAGAAAGCTGAAAAGAACTTCTTGGAGAATAAGTTGAGCGAAGTTTGTAAGTCCATTTCATGGGACTTAGGCATTCTTAAGGCTACAACTCTTAAATCCAAGATTTGTGTAGCACAAGGTAGGAAACTTTACAACTATTGCATAAACCCCTGTAGACATTTAAAGAATGTTGAGGAGGTCATAGCCAAAGACAGGGCTAGCCTTGACAATATAATGGACAATTGTGAATCATCTTCACAAACTGTGGGAGAGCTAGATAAGGAGACATCCAGGATATTGGACAAGATAGGAGTATTGGAAATGGAGAAAGGGAGAGTTGTAGATAGATTTGGCTCATTAAGAAGCCTATTGACTCCCAAGCTCTCAATGTTGGAGACTCATCTCTCAGAGATGATAAAGGTTGAAGCCTCAATGTCAGTATCTACTCTTACTGAGCTTAAGGTAGTAGAGACAGCGTCATATACACTAAATGGATTAATCCATGTCAATGAACTACTAATAAGTTCATGGATTGAGGAAGTTAAGACCTTGTAAATCTCCTTCCAAGATGTCTTAAATCTAGTGAGTAAGCACTAGACCACTTGTGCTTAAGTTCTACAATTTTGAGAATACCTTTGCCATTGATGTCAAAGGGAGAGGAAGAAAAAGGAAAAATGAGGAAGAGAAAGAAATATGTAAAGTTGTATGTAGAAAAGAAAATAAAAAGAAAAAGTAATAGAAAAGAAACAAAAAATCTATTAGAAAAGAAGGAAAGAAAAGAAAAAAAAAGTTGTATTGTAACACTTAGTCATTTTTCTAAGTGTTGTCATCAATGCCAAAGGGAGAGATTGTTAGCATGTGATGTTTTAGAGTACTGGGAATCACTTAAGGGTTGTCATTTATAGCAACACTTATGATAAAGTGATAGCATGTTGTGGAGATTTCCACCAGAGTCTCAGTCATGAAAATGACTAAGTACAAAATCAGGATGACAGGGTACAATAGCACAGTTTTGGTCAACGATGAAGATATATGAGGTATTATGGCTTGCGAAGTTAACTGGAGGTATTTTGGGATGTACATATGCTTTAGTTAAGATCACATAAGTTTTGGTTATCGAATCTGTGAGATATAGTGTTCATAAGATATGCGAAGGCAGTAAAACAGTGTAATAGGGTATATGAACAGTTGCGAAGATTAAGGAAAAGTGAATATGGTAATGTACTAATATAGGTGAATAAATTATATTGCAAATAGAAGAGAAGAGATTAGATATGAGATCAGTAAGAGGTCAAGCTACAATTGGAACTATCTAAGCAAGATAAGTGCTTGTATTGTTCCCCTTTTTGAGAACTATTTTGAGACAAGTATTGATTGTAAGAGCAGTGTGTTCACCACCTTTAACCAGGTGTTTTGTATACCCCTAATAGGGTTTTGTATTCCTCTAACAAGGAAATGTACTATGTAACAATCAGCTCCTAACAGGGCTAGATCTCCTAACAGGGATATTATATTTTAGTACATATTTGTGGGTACCATCCCCACCAGAGTTTTCCCTTTGGCCAGGGTTTCCTCGAGAAGAAATCATGGTGTAAGGAATGTGTTATGTTTATATGCTCTTTTCATTTATGTATTACTTTGGATTGATTATAATTGTTTAAAGTTGAAAAGAACAAAGTTTTGTAATATTGATTCACCCCCCCTCTCAATATTACCTAATCCTAACAACCTAGGTCAAAGTCGAGGTCGACCTTGACCCAGAAGGTTGACCTTGACCCTGAGGTCATAGATCTTAGTTTCTCAGGACCAAGTGCCAGAAAAAGGCTAGAAACAGGTGGAGAGAGAAGTAGAACAGGGGGAAAAAGCCAGATCCAATCAAAGACCCACTCAAGGCACTTGACATGACCCCAGACCACTTACTCAGAGGGCTAAACCAGTCCTAAATGGAAGTACTTCCATTTTTTGATGATACATTTAGCCCCAACTTTAGCAAGAGTATGGACTCGATGAAAAATCTTGGTAAAGGAGATCATAATGAAAAGATAATCTTATTGAAATCAAAGGGACAAAGGAATCCTCAAGCCCCCAAGGACTCAAGTCTTTGTCAACTCCAAGATTACAATAAGAGAGACATCTCTAGAAAAGAAAAAGAGAGAAAGCATGTGATTATCTCACCCAATGAGAACTTATGTCCCATTGTGAACCACACAAGGAAATGGCGCAAGTGGCAAGATGGAATTGGATCGCCTAGTGAATGTGGCTACTCTTAGTCAACCCATCAAAGATTCACCCTTAGGAATATTTTATTCCACAAGAGTAAAACCAAAAGCAACAAGAGATCTAGTCTTAAGGACACCTTTGACCTTAAGGGATCAAAATTTTGAAACTGGAGGGATCAAGAGATCATATAAAATAAAAATCCATGCTTTAAGGATTAGTCACTAATCCATAAAGGGAGAGAAGTGCCTTGAAAAATATATGTATATTGAAAGTGCATGTGTGCAATGGGTGAGAAGAGCATATGCCCCCATGTTAAAGTCATTGCTAATACTTTAACATGAGAAATGGCTTGAATGAAAACATAAACAACTCCACTGATTACGTTTCCACTATGAGATGCCCCCAAATAAAGACAAATCAAGGGAAATACCACATAAACTATTAGAATAACTGAGAGGGGGGTGAATCAGTTATCTAGTGTCCCAATTCAAAATGTATAATCCAAAACAAATCTACAACTTTTGCTACTCGGTAAACATAAAATACTTTCACTATCTATGTTATTACCGATTGTCAGTCTAAACTTTATAATAGTTACCGATTAAATCTAACATGTAATATGAAAAGTATGATAACACAAAAATATCACAATCAACACATAACACAAGAGATTTAACATGGAAACCCTGTGAAGGGAAAAACCACCTGGGACCAACAACCCAAAATTGTTCACTCTTCTGAAGTGAGGTCAGTGAAGACCCAACCCTGTTAAAGGTTACAAACACACTATTAGGTGTGACCTTGTTAGAGGATTTTAGACTAGAATTTATCATCCAACCAGCAGTCACTCTGGGGTTGATAGGATAACAATGTTCACTCTATGAATGAAACATCAAAAGACTTTCATAGTCCACTCGGTTAAGAGATTTGACTGTGTACAATGGTTAAATATGTAACTATTATACACTAAGTTTGCACCCTTGTTTCAAGCTCTCTTGGTCTTGATAACTTAGTATAACATGGGAATCATCTCCAGGTGTGGGACCTATGCTAACCAAGATGAGACCTCTAGGTTCTAGGCTGGTTCCTCTTGGATAATCACCTTAATTTTCTCTTTGACAGGAAAGTAAACTCTTGAGGGAAAAGGGGATAGAAGGAATGCATGAAAGGGAAATAACTAAAAAGAAAACTATCCTACTAGGTGATACACTGAAAGTATGGTATGAATTATAGTATAGAGAATGAAATCAGTGCACAAACTCAGGTCTAGGAGATCACAACTCATTGAATAGGCTTGCATCAATATTTCATAGAAGGGTCTGCAATAGAAAGAGGCTATTCAGGGAAAGAGAGAATTTCACAAACAATAGCATTCCTAAGAATTTAGACACAATCTATAACCTGCAAACAAATATTCACCTCTACAACTAGGTATAGGAATGAGACAGATTGTCAGGGGGTTGAAATATACCCACAAGATCATTCAAATCAAATCATCTATAGGAATACACATGAATTGCAGAAAGAAAGAGGGATCAGGAACCCTAAGATATTACTGAAAAACATACATATACTTAATTCATTAAGAGAAAATTTAGAAAAGAAGGCATAGGGACAAAAAGAATGTCACAAAATACCTTTGCAATATCTAAACCTCAATGAAAGGTTACAAACTGCAGAAAGCTAGAGGGCAGAAAGAATGCCACAGATAACTCCTCAAAAAGAAAATCTCTCTTTTACAATTGTAAACTCTGAGCTCTAAAAGCTCCAAAAATCTCTTATATACATCTCCTTTTTCACACATGTAGTTGAAAAAAATCTAATTAGGGTTACATAGATTTTCCTAGAATAATCAAAACCCTAACTATGTCATGTTTGACCATAAATGCATCACTAAAATATCTTGGTTGATCATATCTATGTACCTGCATGTCCATTTCATCACTACATCTGCCTACAGACAAGCTACCTTGATCCATCTACCTCTCTGCAACTCGGGCTCGCCATAACTATTCAAATATGGTACTTCAGATATTTTGAATTTTAAAATTGATTAAACAATCACAGGTGGCGCCAAGATTTTCTTTATCAATGGCTGATATTTAAACCTGATCTATCTTTTAAAACATAGCCGTCAGATCATCCATTTTACCCGAGCACCGCTTCGGATCTTAACCCTAACTCATCTGGCGAATATGCGACTAAGGCTTTCATCTCAAGTTCTCCTTTCTCTTTAGTCACTGAATCTCTTGATCTTTTCATTAACTCTGACCTGATCTGGTGATTACGCGACAAGCATTGATCCTACTTTGATAGTCACTGAATAGCTTGAGGTCTTTAGAATATTCCTTCCAATTGAGCAACTGCCCGACTGAAGAGAAATCTCATAGTCATTGAATAAAAAAGAATATTCTCTCTTTCATTCTGCAATCACCCGACTGAGCTACAAACTTGGGCCCATCCTGCCACTTGTCATGATATTATTTGCTTGACTGCAAACACCTTAGATTATCTGGCATAGGACCCACCTGACAGGAAGCGTTGTGTTGGAATGAAGATTGATGATAATCGTTATTCCATGATACTAACCCTTGAGCACATTTCCTTAGTGGTATAATGATAGTCGTAGATCATGCTCGAACTTTAACTGCTTCAAGCTTGAGACCGTGAAACATAATGGTAACCGCTCGCTAGATCGCTGGATGTTAAGAACTTAACCATCGAGAATAGGAGATCTCGCGAACACATAGTCGCTTAGTCACTGAATAAAAACTTAACCATTTCAAAAATTGGAGACCTAGCGACTGCATCTTTGAAAAATTGGGCCCACCTGAGACACATGCCACCTCATCATTACATTGCACTTTACCTTGAGCTAACCACCTCTGACCATGGTAATATTTGGCAAACGGGCGATTGAGAAAACTTGAAGTCGCGTGATCTTTTGGCCAACCATGGTTAACTCCCGAGACTAAGTGACTGAAGGAAGAACTCAACCCGACATTGACACAACTATAAATGTAGTCAGGAGAAATGCCTTAGTCACTAGATTGTTGAAAGGACTGGTGACCTCGGGTTATATTAAGAGATTACCCGATTGAAGGGACCATCACCAAGTCACTAAATAAAAAAGGAATATGCTTTTTGACTGGGAGATCTTGCAAACAAAGGAGATCACAGGGTCGGGAGATGGAAATAAATATTCCATTGGGTCCTAGAGATCTTGCGACTAGCCTTAGAATATAAAGCGCACATGGGAAATGGAGACTTAAGTGGCTGAAAAAAGTAACGGCAAATTAGAATAGGTCATAGGGTTTTTAGGGTTTTTTGCCTCCAACGGTCACATTTTTAAATAGAAAGGCTTTCAGACCAAAGAGTTAAACAATTACAGAGACCAGAGGACAAGACACAAGGCCATGAAAAATTTCTCAGAGGTGTTCAACACGGTTAAAATGCAGACCCTTGGATAAAGCCTAGTCTATAGCCAAATTTGTATGGAACAAAAAAAATTGGGTAACAGTAACAGTAGATGATCTGCCTTGAAAATCCTTTAATTACAGTTTATAGATCAATGTTCAGCTCATTCAAATCTTTCTGATCAATATACCACTTCAGATTCAATACTATATCAACTTACTGTCCATCGGTAATTACTCTTTGTAGCTTGGTAATTGTTCTACAACTTAGTTCTTATTAACCAGTATGATCAAAATGCATGAAGACTCCACGCGATAATTCTATAGTATCTTCTTCTTCTGGCTCTTTTTCAATAATGAAACCAATGTCTCTTATATAGATGAGTAAATCATTTTCTTTTCCTCCATCAAATTTTGCTGCTTAATCATATTCATAGATTTTTCCTCTTTAAGCTTCCTCGGCTGATGTGTTAGTAACACATTTCAATCTACTCCATTAGATCCTTTTTTATTTATGTTAGTCATCGATCTTCATAAAAACCCTTATCTGTTACCTCGGTTTCATACACTTTACAGCTCATCACTTTATCGACTAAAATGATCATTTAATTCCTTTTTGTTTTGCTTGGTTAACAAAGAAATGTGTCCATGAACACAAGCTCAGTTAACATTGCACTTGATATACACTACATTTCATCGGTGTATACTAGAATGCTTTATTTACCGACAACACTGCTTTGTGTCTTTCAGCTCTATTCTTCATCATAGATGAATGCAACATAATACAGTCAATTTTATCAAGTCATAGACTCATCAAAAAGTTACTTAGTGTATTCCTTATCCTCATCTAACATATACATCTTCCTCATGTAGATATTTATGTTCTTCATCTCTTTCACCTTTCTTTAGATGTGTCGGTATAGTAACTTACAAGATAAGTACTGTCAAGCTAGTTGACATCAATGACAACATAATACTGATTTAATCATCTTGTATATCTAATCATCAACTCCTCAGTAATCTTAAATTATAGATTCTTCATTCAGGTTCTAAATCAGTTGTAGTTCATCAATCTCTCCCTTTGGCATTGATGTCAACTCAAGTAATATGAAATGTACCATACACATACCAAACATGTATTCTACAACTTTGTGATAAAATGTTGTACAAGCTCTCCCTAGCTTAGTATGTTTAATCACTACATTACTCAACAGCATTATAAAATACAGCTTTGTCATTCTGTAGATATAACCTTTTCAATTCTCAGGTTCCTTTCAGATTATCTCTCCCTTAGATAGTTCTCATCGGTGCATATCTCTCCTTTTCCTATGCATATCTCTCCTTTTCCTTTTCATATTATTTATCTCTCCCTTTGACAACAATGCCAAAGAAACAAATAAACAATAAGCTCTGTAGTAGCTAAGTAACTCTCTGTTGTCCATTACTTCCTTTGTATCTTAGTCTACTAATATTCCAATCTATTTCAGTTCTTCAAACTTAATCACAACCTTGAACAATATCCAAAGTGTGAACTATGCTGCATCAACATGAATGATCTTCTGATAAGATTAGGCTAATACAACATCTAGATCACATTAGTGACTGGTAGACAGGGGACGGACCCCAAGTCTAGTCCTCAAATATTCAAATGTGTCCTTCGATAGAGGCTTTGTAAAAATGTCTGCAAGTTGTTCTTTAGATGTAATAAAATCTAACTTCACTTGCTTCTCTTGCACTTGTTCTCTTAAGTAGTGATACTTAATTGATATATACTTTGTCTTAGAGTGCATCACTGGATTCTTTGAAATGTTAATAGCACTTATGTTGTCACAGTATATGATCACCGGGTCAGTGATTACCTCATTCATTCCTTCCAACACTTGCTTGATATATGCAATGCTTAAGCAATTAGTAGCAGTAGCAACATACTCTACTTCAACTATAGACTGAGAAATACAAGCCTTCTTTTTACTTGTCCAGATTACAAGTCTTTCACCAAAGAAAAATGCTCCTCCGGTGGTACTTTTTTTGTCATCCACATTTCCAGCCCAATCAGCATCGATATAAACCTTCAACTCAAACTTACCTTCCTTAGAATACCATAATCCATAATTCTCTATCTTTTTCAGATATCTTAAGATCTTTTAGTAGCAATCATGTGTGATTCTCTAGGATTAGCAGAATATCTAGCAACAATTCCCATAGCATGTGTTATATCTGGTCTACTGTGAACTACATACATGAGCTTACCAATCATGGATCGGTAAAGTGTATGGTTTACCTCTATAGTTTCATCTTCCTTTGTCAATTTACTTCTAGTAGCCATCAAGGTTCCCATAGGTTTATCATCTTCCATGCCAAATGTCTTCAAGACTTCCTTTATGTACTTGGACTGTGTGATGAATATCCCATCACTTTGCTGAATCACTTGTAATCCGAGAAAGAATTTAATCTCTCCGAACATAGACATTTCAAACTCATTCCTCATGTCATCAGCAAAAGATTTACATACATGATCTTGACCTCCAAAAATAATATCATCAACAAAAATTTCAACAATAATAATAGTGTCATCAGTATCACCTTTCATGTACAAATTGTTGTTCTCACTAGTTCTCACAAATCCAATACTTAACAAGTAAGTATGCAGCCTTTCATACCATGCTCTCGGTGCTTGCTTCAAACCATATAAAGCTTTATGTAATCTACATACCATGTTTCTATTGTCTGGATCAATGAATCCTTTAGGTTGTTCTATGTAGACCTCTTCTTCAAGTATACCATTTAGAAATGCTGACTCACATCCATTTGATAAACCTTAAATTTCTTGTGTGTAGCATATGCAAGTAGCATTCTAACTCTTTCCAATCTAGAAATAGGTGCAAATGTCTCACCATAGTCAATGCCTTCTTCCTGTGCATATCCCTTGCATACCAATCTCACTTTATTTCTTGTCACTTCACCATTATCATTCAGCTTGTTTTTGAATATCCATTTAGTACCGATAACATTATTATCTTTAGGTTAGGGTACTAAGGACCAAGTTTTTTTTTTCTCTATTTGTTCTATTTCCTCCTTCATTGCATTAACCTATTCTTCATTTTCTAATGCAACTTTCACATTCTTTGGTTCAAATTCATAGACTAGACATGTACCTTGTCTTGTTTTGCTTCTTGTCTGCATTCCAGCTTGTTTGTTTCCAATAATTTGTATCTCAGGATGATGTCTTTTGACAAAACTAGCTAGTACTCAGTTTCTTCTTTCTTGTTCATCCTATTCAGGTTCATGTGCTTGCGCGGTAGCACCATCTTGTTCGTCAGTTTCCCTTTCCTATTCCTTGGGGTTATTTTCCTGCTGACTGGTTATCACAGGTTTTGAGTTCGGTAGATAGTCAGGAAGTTCAATGTAAGTGAATCTACCATAGTCTTTCGGTTCCTTTCTTTCTTATGTGTTCTTGTCATCAAACTCATCAACATGGACATTAGTACTTTCAATCATCTTATTTGTAACCTTATTTAGACATTTGTATGCTTTACTCTTAGTAGAATATCATAAGAATATTCCTTCATCACCTTTAGAATCAAATTTCCCATTTCTCTCATCTTTCAGAATAAAACATTTGCTTCCAAAAATCCTGAAATAACTTATAGTAGGTTTGTGTCCAAACCATAGCTCATAAGGTGTCTGGTTGGTGTCCTTCTTCAGTTGTACTTAGTTAAGCAAATATACAACTATGCTGACAGCTTCCCTCCAATATGTCTGAGAAATATTCTTTTGTAGCATTAGTGTTATATCATAGTCAATGATTGACCTGTTCCTTCTTTCAGCAATCCCATTTTGCTGAGGTTTTATTGGTGCAGAGACCTGTCTCTTAATACCATTCTCATTACAAAAATTAGTAAATTCATCAAAGATAAATTCACCTCCTCTATCAGATCTTAAGCATTTAATTTTTTTTCCATTCTCTTTTTCTACCTTCACCTTATATCATTTAAACATCTGAAAAGCTTCATATTTCTCTTTCAGGAACATAACAATCATCAGTCTAGTATAGTCACCAACAAAAAGAATAAAGTATCTATCACCATAATAGCTTTGAGTTCTCATAGGACCACATAGTTCAGTATGAACCAACTCAAGTATCTTCTTTGTTGAGTAGTATTTGCTCTTAAAACTAGACTTAGTCATCTTACCTTTCTGACATTCATGGCAAATAGCATGATCCAATTTTGACAAGTTAGGCAGCCCTCTAACTCTTTTCTTCTTACTAATCTTGATCATGTTATCAAAATTCACATGACATAACCTCTTATGCCACAACCATGCATCTTCATCTTTCATTAATAAACAAGAAGACTGATCAATATCAAGATAAAATAGATTACCTCTGGATTGTGTACTAGTTCCAACAAGTCTTCCTCCATCATCATAGATTCTTACCTTTCTGCTCTCAAAAGCAAGTCGATGACCTGAGTTATTTAGTTGTGCCACACTTAACAAATTGTAGTTCAATCCATCTACCCAGTATGCATTCTCACATTTTATTCTATCATTAATCATCAGTGAACCTTTACCTCTAACCATACAAGGTGCATCATTTCCCATTCTAATAGATCCACCATCATATTCATCAACTAGATCAAATTTCTCTATATCACCAGTCATATGATGTGTACAACCACTCTCTATGATCCATGTATCATTTCTACTTACTTTAGAGATCATTGTTGTTTCTTCATGTTTCTCTTCTTCCTCTGAATCATCTTTCATAGCAACAAATACTACTTCTACATCATCATCAGTGTCAGATTCAGATTCAAATTCTTTAGCTATGTAACATACCTTTTTCCCTTTGTCATAGCTATCTCAGTTGTCTCTTTTATTGTGTCGGTAGCCTCTGTTGACTCTTCTCCCATAGCTTCCTTCAGATCAGTCTTTGGATCTATCATCATCTTTCTTATTCGGACCTCTAGCAGCGATGTGGCCAACTTCTTTATAATTAAAGCATGCTAAAGGTAACTTTCCTCTATAACTTCCCTTACCTTTGGGTAATCTTTTGGCCATAAGAGCTTCAAGCTCATCAAGTTCATCATCGGTATTACTATCACTATCATTATTCTTATCATTCTTGCTACTAGACTTACCAATCTTCAAAGAAGACATGAAAGTGAATTCAATAGAAGGTACAACACTATTGTCAAAATTATTCAATTCAAAGGTTGTAAGTTTACCGATCAGAGTGTCAAGAATGAGGTTGGATGTAGCCCTTGTTTCATGAATTACAGAGATCCTGATCACATAAACTGGCAGCAAAGTTCTGAGAATCTTGCTTATTATTGTTTCATCATCAATAACTCCATTGGATGCTCTAATAGCATGTACTACCTCTTTTAGTCTATTTGTATATTGCATAATGTTCTCACCTTCTTTCATCTTCATATCATCAAATCGACCTCTTAGGCTTTCTGCTCTGGCTCTCTTAACATTCGCATCTCCACTGTATATTAGAGTCAGCTTGTCCCACATCTTCTTAGTTGTATCACAATCCTTGATGTCTTCAAATTTGGCATCGATACAGGTAGTAGCTAGTTCCATCATAGTAATATTGTGTTCATGCCTATTCTTCAATTGATCAAGAGTTAAGGGACCAGTGGGCAGTTCAATGTAGCCATTCTCCATTAGTTCTAGTGCAGAATTCCCAATTCCAAATATGTGCAACTTCATCCGACTTTGCCATACTGTGAAGTTATCTTTGTTCAGCTTTGGCACTTCCCTCTTATACATCTTGAGACCTTTTTTTTGGAGTCCTTAAAACTCTATTCTAAGAAACTTGGCTCTAATACCAATTGTTAGAATAATTGAGAGGGGGGTGAATCAGTTATCCAATGTCCCAATTCAAAATGTATAATCCAAAACAAATCTACAACTTCTGCTACTCGGTAAACATAAAATACTTTCACTATCTGTGTTATTACTGATTGTCAATCTAAACTTTATAATAGTTACCGATTAAATCTAACATGTAATATGCAAAGTATGATAACAAAAAAAATATCACAATCAACACATAACACAAGAGATTTAACATGGAAACCCTGTGAAGGGAAAAACCACCTGGGACCGGTAACCTAAAATTGTTCACTCTTCTGAAGTGAGGTCGGTGAAGACCCAACCCTGTTAAAGGTTACAAACACACTATTAGGTGTGACCTTGTTAGAGGATTTTAGACCAGAAGTTATCGTCCAACTAGCAGTCACTCTGGGGTTGACAGGATAACAATGTTCACTCTATGAATGAAACATCAAAAGACTTTCATAGTCCACTCGGTTAAGAGATTTGACTGTGTACAATGGTTAAATATGTAATAGTAGATGATCTACCTTGAAACAACTTTAATTGTAGTTTACAGATCAATGTTCAACTCATTCAAATCTTTCTGATCAATATACCACTTCAGATTCAATACTATATCAACTTACTATCTGTCGATAATTACTCTCTATAGCTCAATAATTATTCTGTAGCTCGGTTCTTATTAACCAATATGATCATAATGCATGACAACTCCTTCACGCAATAATTCTACAGTATCTTCTTCTTCCATCTCTTTTTCAATAATGAAACCAATGTCTCTTATATAGACAAGTAAATCATTTTCTTTTCCTCCATCAAATTTTGCCGCTTAATCATATTCATAGATTTTCCCACTTTAAGCTTCCTCGACTGATGTGTTAGTAACACATTTCAATCTGCTCCATTAGATCCTTTTTTATTTATGTTAGTCGTCGATCTTCATAACAAACCTTATATGTTACCTTGATTTCATACACTTTACAGCTCATCACTTTATCAACTAAACTGATCATTTAATTCCTTTCTATTTTTCTCGGTTAACAAAGAAATGCATCGGTGAACACAAGCTCAGTTAACACTATGGTTGGTATACACTACATTTCGTCAGTGTATACTAGAATGCTTTATTTACCGACAACACTGTTTTGTGTCTTTCAGCTCTATTCTTCATCATAGATGAATGCAACATAATACAATCAATTTCATCAAGTCATAGACTCACCAACAAGTTACTCAGTGTATTCCTTATCCTCATCTGACATATACATCTTCCTCATGTAGATATTTTTGTTCTTCACTCTTTCACCTTTCTTCAGATGTGTCGGTATAGTAACTTACAAGATAAGTACCGTCAAGCTAGTTGACATCAATGACAACATAATACTAATTTAATAATCTTGCATATCTAATCATCAACTCCTCAATAATCTTAAATTATAGATTCTTCATTCAAGTTCTAAATCAGTTGTAGTTCATCAATAAACATACAAAGAACACATAAGGGATCTACCTATTGTGGGGTCAATATGATCATAAGATTATATATATGATATTATTGAAAATGAATTGACATCATTCCCTAAAGAAAGTACAACTAAAATCACAATGGAGGAAAGAACACATAAGAGATATGAAGAAGAGTCTTTTCAGACCACAACATGGAGACCAAAAAGATTCAGTGCTACCAAGTTGCAAATCCAAGCGGACTACACAAGGAAACATTTACGAACAATAGTACAGGTACAACATAACATGAAACAACATATAGAAGAATAGAGATACATATAGAGGAATTGTATGATAGGTTCGATTCCTTTATCATCTTGCACCAACAAAGCAACAAGGGTCGTATAAAAGAATCTAACAACATTTAGCAAACACATCACGGGAGAAACACAGTATAGAAGGAAAACACATAAAAAGCTACCATAAAGGACAAGCCAATCAAGCATGCCACCTACTCCCCCCATCTCATTCTATATCATTTAGGGAAGGTGTGTAACTTGCAAGAGGGACTATATCCAACATAGTAGGAATACTAGCTAGTTCTAAACAAGGATCCTCTTGAGAATCATAATGTTTGATACTAGGTGTAAGTTTCAATTGTGATGAAAGCATATTAGGTAAATCAATGTCAATGTCAATAGTCTCATATTCATCATTAACATCATTATTATCATCAATAGTATATTCCTCATCCAGATTAATCAAAATAGGATCTAAGATATGAATAGAATCATCATAATCCTACATTTTAACATCATTAGTAATAGTAACTTCCTCTAACACACCATGCATAGGCTTGTCAAAAGAAGGTAAAGAATTTGAAGAACAGAGGCACAAGCCTTCAATTAAGCACAACACTTCTTACGACATTCATTAGTAGATCGATTACATTTTGTCTTGTTTGAAATATGTTGAGAACTAGGAGGAACAACTACCGAATCCTTTACAAGTTCTATAGGAGGATTAGTAGGATTCTTAGCAGAGTGAAAAGGAACACTAGGAGCTTGATTAACAGAACTAGAAGCCATAGATAAATGTGGTATGGAAGGTGTAGGAAAAAGACCATGATTAAGATCTATCAAAGGCATGATTAACTTGAGAATCTTATGATGCTTATAGGCTTGATATGAACAAAAAAATATTATCAAGTCTAGAAGGACATGAATTAGGTATTGAAGGCCAAAAGAAGTCAAGTGTAGCACAATCCCTGGGCCTAGAAGGTTATATAAACTATGATTAATCATCTTCACTTCTTCATCATGAATGAATTTAAGACACTTATGGATAGGAGAAGCAACAACATGCATGGCCTATAACCATGAAAAACCAAGCTTAACTTGAAATTGATCAGAAGTAAGAACAAAAACAAAGGTAGTGTTCACAATTTTACCACCAAGTTCAACTGACAAGTTAATGGAACCAAATGATGGATAAATAAAACCATTACAAGTTTGAATCCACACATCAAATGCATCATAAGAATCACGTTGCAATTTTTTCATAAAAAGATTTTCTTCAATAATAACATTGACTAAGGATGTAGGATCAACCAGACAACCGCGCATAGGTATCTAAGAAATCCTAGCATAAATGTAGAGGGACCATCAGAAGCTTTAATAGTCTCAGAATCATCAAAGGTAATCAAAAGTTCTTGAGGTCTTTTATTCTCAGGTTGTTTTTGAGGTTTAGGTTGAGATTTTAGTTTAGGTTGAGGTGGGACTTGAGGTTGAGCTTGAGATTGAAGCTGAGGTGGAGATACAAATTGAGACAACACAACATGCTCCACATGGTTAACGATGTGATTAAGATCATCCATCTTTGAATCATAAACAATATCCATAGAAGATGGTTGAGCAATGGTATTAGTATCATGTGTAGGTAAAGGATTTGTATAGATTTGAAGGTTTTGATTAGGAGGAGAGATACATTTGTTCCCACTACCATCAAGATTATCAATAGATAAGGCATTGGAATTGATTAAGTCTTGAACCTTATATTTTAAAGAATAACATTTCTTAGTATCATGACCATTCTAACAATGATATTGATAAAAAGCTTTAGGATCAAAGGATTTGGATGCCACTATAGCAAGTAAAAGAGGTCAAATAGGAGGTAAGGTAATCATATTAGAAGTTAACAACCTATTCATAATAGAATGTAAAGATTCAGAGAGAGGAGTAAACGTACGATTCAAATGAAAAGTAGTGGATGCAGAAGTGGCATTGTGAGATGCAACAAAAACTTGATCAGAAACTTCATTCACTTGTTTGTTTATCTTGACATAGTTGTTGAGTTTTTGAAATTTGTTTGGATTAGGAGCAGCATCACTCTTATCAACCAGAATAGGAGCCATTGGAGTGTTTCTCTCAAATTGACTCACTTGTAATTGATAATGATGAAGCGTTGCACAAAGTTGTTGAAAAGAGGTAAATTCATTAAGCAAAATCTTATCTCTAATATCCATTTGCAAATTTAAAATAAACATACGTTGAATATCTATATTAGGAATGGGATAAAAAATCTGAGCATACAAATTCTTAAATCTACCAATAAATTCAGTCATTTTTTCCTTAGTGTTTTGTTTACAATGCATCAAATCAGTCGAGGACACTAGCGAACCAATGTTATTTTGAAATTATTGAATAAAAGCATTAGAAAGTTTTGGAAAAGAGTCAATAGAATAAGGAGGCAAGGAAAATACCATTGTAAGGCCTTATCATGAAAATTTCTAGAAAACAACTTGGTGAAAATCCTATAGTGATGAGCATAATCACTACAAAAGATTTGAAATGTCTTAACATGAGTAATAGGGTCTCCCTTACCATTGTAATTCTCAAGATGAGGCATATCGGCTTGCTGAGGGACAGGAGCATGAGTGATGTCTAGGGATAAAGGAATTCCCATGTCACATGTAGGAATGCTAAACTTTTTTTGAGTCAAGGATGCAAGTTGTTGTTGTAAAGATGACACAGTTTGAGCTAAACTGATCATTGTTGAATCATTAGAGGAAATAGGAGGCATAGCAATATTAGAAACACTAGGTAAAGTGTATGAAGTAGTTGGAATGGAAGACACAAGTGGAGGAACACTTGGAACTACAATTGGAAGAGGATTTGAATAAGTAAAAGGAACATTATGATAAGAAGGTTGTGATGTAGGAAGGGACACATGAGGAACACTCATAGGAATAGAGGGAACCATCGTAGTCACCAAAGGAGGAGTATAAGTAGGAATAATAGGTAAAGGAATGGAAGAAGGTTCCACACTAGTGACAGGAGGAGTGAATCCTAAATCTTGAGTTTCTTGAGCTAAAGGTTTAACATTTGAATGCACGAGATGAGTAATACAATGCAGGAGATTAACACCTTGATCATTATCACAAAGGACTTTCTTAAGAGCATCTATGGCTTGAATAGAATCTTGATTATGGTTTTCTTGAATAAGCCAATTGCCCATTTGATCAAGTTTAGTTGAAAGTTTTTGGACTTGTTTAGGGGGAACTCTTAAAGCATCATCCTCATCATGAGATGGGTGAGAAGACTTTTGCTCCATAGTAGGATTGGAATCATGAATAATCAAATTGTCATCTGGGATCCTAAGGAAAGGAGAGGAAGACTTAGGATTAAAGGCACCCATAAGTCTATGACTTCATCTAACTAGAATATTATAGGTAGGATTGAAGGTAGTAAAGCTCATATACCAATGCAATGCAAATGAACTAAACTAAGTAAACACAAAGAAAAAATAAATGAATGTTTTTGTATTTTTATTTTATATGAGATGCAAACACATTAAAGAAATCTAATACATGAAATATCTAACACCATAAAAGAAAGAGTTTTCTATTGCGGGTTCACCAAAATGTAACATATGGAGGTGAACACATGAGATAATACAAAGGGAAATCTAACACCAAAAAGAAAGAGTTGTCTATCGCGGGTTCACCAAAATGTAACGTATAGAATGGGGTTACATTTAATAAGATGTAAGATAAGGATAAGATATCAGTGTACATGTATGGATGTGTGTCAGAATATAGGATCTACTTCTTAATCCAAATTCCCAAAGGAGAGATCCAAATTGATTAATCACAATAAAGTGATCAATGCACAAATGAATCAATCTATGGAGAATATGAAGAAAGGAGAAAACCTTATAGCCTGTTATAGAAAGTGTGTATTTGAAAAAGATTAAATTGAAGACAAATACTAACCACAAAATAGGATAAATTTGGAAAACACTATTTTCTGGTGTCTGTGTTCAATTTCAGGGGATTCTGCAACTGGATCTTGCCTGGAAATGTCGAAACAAAGAAAACCCTAAAACCTTCTATCTTTCGAAGCAAGGTCATCCTTGACCTCAGGATTAACATAAGATATTATCCCAGGGTACAATCTTACCCCAAAAAGTCATCCTTGATCTATACAACTCTGACAAAAATTTTGTTTGCGGATCTCAAAAGTTCACCGAAAAGGGTACTCAAATCTGCACTGATATTCCCTGTCCCGCACCTCCACCTGCAAGAAAAAGGGTTTTTTTGTTTGGATGAGGGGTTTGCCTTGGTCAAACCCCAGTTTGGAACCAACCTTGAAATGTAATTGGAATTGCAATATATAAACAAAGTAAATGGAATTATTCACCTTGCTTATGTTTAAATCCTTGTAGAGGATTTGAATCCTTCATTCCACAAGTATGGATGCTCCAAATGAATGTAGAATTTTATGTAGGATGTCTCAAATCAATTGCATTAGATCTTCAACACCAATCTTGGATGGATCTTGGAATAGGAAGAGGCATGGATGAATGTGGATGGAGAAATCTTCAACAAGAGGGCTCCAAAGAGATTGAATCCTTCAATGGCTATCAATGGATCTCCATGATGAATTGGATCTTGAATGATTGAATGCTTGAAGATGAATGAATGCTTGAATTCTTTCCTTCTCCTTCTTTCTTTCTTCTTGATTGCTTGATTTCACTTGCTTGAGTGCTTGAGAGATTATGAAGATGCGTTGTGTAAAATGAGAGAGGAAGGCCTCCTTTTATAGTGATCTAGGGCACAAACTTCTAGAGATGCCAACATAGGGGAATTAAATTCCAATTAAGCCTTATCCCCTAGAAATGGACCTAGATTAAATACAATTTAAGATTTTACCATTCTAAAATTTGAAACAGCCGACCCAGAAGTGGGAAATAAAACTTTCAGAAGCCTGACATCTTGAAACCTCTGAAATCTAAATTTTGGACCTAGGGTCAGGGTCGAGGTCAACTTTGACCTAGGTCAAAGTCAAGGTCAACCTTGACCCAGAAGGTCAACCTTGACCCTGAGGTCACAGATCTTAGTTTCTTAGGACCACGTGCCAGAAAAAGGTTGGAAACAGGTGGAGAGAGAAGCAAAACAGGGGGAAAAAGCCAAATCCAGTCAAAGACCCACTCAAGGTGCTTAACATGTCCCCAGACCACTTACTCAGAGGGCTAAACTAGTCCTAAATGGAAATTCTTCCATTTTCTAATGATACAAGTTGTCACTAGTGTTTACCCACCCAACTGGAGCTAATGGCATAGACTGTTTGGTGCTAGGATGAACGGTTTGGAAGTAACCCAGTGCTGCAACTTTCAACTGAGCCTCACTACAAGTTTTGGCATCAAGCGAGATTGGCATGTCAAATTCAAACAAATTAGAATCTCCTAGAATAGAGAGAGGTTTGTAGGCCTTAGAAACATGATCCTGTAGCACCTAACAGTTTGCAAATACCTCTCACGAGATCTAACATACGAGCCTCAAAATATCGCCGCCCAATCATACTTAGTGCACCTTGGTGACACTTTCGTTTGGCATGGTCACAAACATTCGACTGGCTAAGTGGGAGCAATAGGGTTGTCACTAGAATTTACCCACCCAAATGGAGCTAATGGTGTAGACTGTTCGGTGCCAAGACAAATGGTTTGGAAGTAACCTAGTGCTACAACTTTCAACTGAGCCTCACTGCAAGTTTTAGCATCAAGCGAGATTGGCATGTCAAATTCAAAAAAAATTAAATCTCTCATAATGAAGAGAGGTTATTGTAGGCCTTATAAACATGGTCTTGTAGCATCTAATCATTTTTGGATACCTCTCATGAGGTCCAATAGACAAGCCTTGAAAGATCACTTTCCAATCATGCTTAGTGCACCTTGGGGACACTTTAGTCTAGCATGGTCATGAACGTTCTAGTGACTAAGTGGGAGGAGCATGGTCATCACTAGTGTTTACCCACCCACCTAGAGCTAATGGTACAAATCATTCAGTGTTAGGATGAACGATTTGGCAGTAACCCAATGCTGTAACTTTCAACTGAGCATCACTACAAGTTTTGGCATCAAGCGAGATTGGCATGCCAAATTCAATCAAATTTGAATCTCCTAGAACGGAGAGAGGTTTTTATATTCCTAAAAAACATGGGCATATATCATCTAATAGTTCATTGATACCTCTTACAAGGTCTGCTATACGAGCCTCAAAAGATCACTGCCCAATCATGCTTAGTGCTCCTTGGGGACACTTTGGTCCTGCATGGTCATGAATGTTCTAGTGACTCCATGGGAGAAATAGGGTTGTTACTAGAATTTACCCTCACAAATGGAGCTAATGGCATAGATCATGCATTTCTAGGATGAACAATTTAGAAGTAACCCATTGGTGCAACTTTTAACTGAGCCTCACTGCAAGTTTTGGCATCAAGCGATATTGCCATGCAAAATTCAAACAAATTTGAATCTCCCAGAATGGAGAGAGGTTATTGTAGGCCTCAGAAACAAATTCATGTAGCATCAAATAGTTTTCTGAAAGCTCTCATGAGGTCTGATATATGAGCCTCAAAAGATCATTGCCCAATCATTCTTAGTGCACCTTGGGGACACTTTGGTCTTTCATGGTTGTGAACGTTCTAGTGACTACATGGAAAAATGGGGTTGTCAGTAGTATTTACCCACCCAACAAGAGAAAATGGCATAAAATGTTTGGTGCCATGATGCAATCATTCAACACTATCCCTTCACCCTAGGGAATCACCATTTTCCTTTGGACACATTTGACCAATTTTGACTCAATGACTCCAAGTATTACATTATTTGATGATACAAATGTACATGGCATTAAGACAATACAAATTTAAGGATACAAAATTAAGAAGATACGAATATGAGGATACAAAAGTCATGGTAAGAAATCACAATTTTTGCACTTTACATGGCATTAAAATGATACAAAATTAAGGATACAAAATCAAATATGTATTTATAATCAAATGGTACAAATTAGGACATACAAAATGTGGGCTCTTAATATTTGTAAATCAGCCCCATGGGCACTTTTATATTTCAAATTTTGCATCTAATATGAATGATGAAGCTCATTATTGGTTATATGTACAAAATTTTACATCTAAATATGCACATTACAATCGATTGTTGCTTTTATATACAAGATTTGGCATCTACATATGCACAGTATAATCGATTGCAATTTTTATATACAAAATTTGGTATCTAAATACGCACATTATAGCTCATATACACATAGAGTCATATATAAATTGTCAAAATCATTCTACCATATTGTCAAATCATTCATCTTTAGGGCCAAAAATCAATCAAGTGAACCTTATGGATCAACTCTAACCCTTATTGTGTCAATTATTGCTTCGTGGTAAGATTCACGAACTTTCCACAAATTCTTGTTAAGAGGCCTACCATGATATTTAATCAATTGAATATTTGTTGCAACAACAAGGTTAGAATAATCAGGAATATGTCTAAGTCTCTCAAAGTCCTCAAACAACCAGGCGTTAGAATTCTTGATAGGGTACCTACATTTTATTATGAAAATAAGTTAATTCCAATATCAATGCAAAGTGTAATAAATTCAGTTTAAGAGGTCTCAATACAAATCAACACAACAACGGTACCTTCTAAGCCATGTGCATGTCACAATAACAAAACCTATTGGGTACTCAATACTCTCTCCATCAATGACTGTAGTTGTCAATTTCTTTTTGGCCTCAATATAATGACACAATAAGTAATTGGTTCCTTCATTGTTCTCATCTATAATGGCTACATATACATGACTTGTATTTAGTAGAAGGCTATAAGTTAATACCAAAATCAATATAAAGAACTAATAAATTGACCTTAAAATGCATACAAGATGAGAAAAAGAATTCACTAAGTAATAAATTGATAAATTACCTACTTCAACTAGGTTAGATACATGGTCAAAATCCACAGATGCTTCCATTTGGTTCAATTGTAGTGCTTGAGAAAGTTGATATGTATCTAGGGTTTACAAAGGTCTACAAGACCATTCGCCGACCCACTCTTTTAATTCACATTCATCCCACAAAAAATGCATACACAAAGAGAAAAAGCATGCAATATGTCTAGTATAAATAGCTAATGATGTTGCATTTGAACTTCTAAATAAATGCATGTCACTTAATCGTGTAAGTGGACAAAAATCTAAATAGTTTTCAATGTTAGATTCACGTATTAACCAAAAACATATGGAAACCATAGACTTACCTGCATTACCTGGTCCCATTGTAGAATTACACCATTGCACAATTGTTTCTCCATCTATTAACACTACACCACCTTCATACTTCAATTCCTCTCTAGTAAGAGCTCTTCTCACACATGCTCCTGCACCATCATGCTCTCCTTTTCCATGACCTAACTTAGTGAAATCCCAAAAATGTTGCACAACACTTGTCACATGCATCCTAGTCAACCAGTAGAACATCCTTGCATTCTTGAATTGTGAGGTGCAATTGTCTAACCATATTAAGTGATGGTCATATCTTATACCTCTTTCCCTTAAACTATCATAGAAAACTTTAAAGCATCCTTGCACAAACTCTAAGGAATGTGTACGATCATCACTAATATAAAATTGATACTCTCTTATAACATTTATGTCCTCCTATGTGCTATCATGTGCATGCATGAATACTATGTGTAAAAAAATTGTAACTTGTGTAGAGTTGTAATTCATAGGTTGTACTTCATTTTGAAGTTTTAGTGTATAATTATCTACAAAATCAATGACGAGGAAAGTGTCCTTACACAACTTGAATTGCTCATCTAACCACCTAGCTCTATGTATGTGACCTATGTACTCATAAACTAGTTTGTCTTGAAACATCTTCATAAAATCAGCTATGCATATATCCATTTTCACTAGCTCAAACCTTTTTAATTATTTTCCACCTTTAACACCATATGTGACTGACTTGTATTTTCCAAAAGAAACTACTTACTACCCAATTTCATGTGTGTTATCAAGATGTAAGAATCTATGAAGATTTTGCAAAATACCACATGTAGGACAAAATCCTTTCAAACACATCATCTTATAATAAATGCACCCATCATCGCATTATAGAGTACACTTGAAATGAAGTCTCTCAGTGACTTAGGAGGTGCTTGTAGACCACATTCCTATGAAACATTGTTAGCGTGCAAACTACCACATATATAGTGATAAATCTCATAATGCATGGAAAATTCAACATGAACACTACAACAACATGTAGTAAATGCATGATTAATCTTAACATTAAATGGTTTTTTCATCTCAAAAAATCTTTGACTAATTTTAATCTGAGGAAAGCTTTGAAGAAACCTTTCATAAAATTGTGTTTTTGTCATGTATAAATAGTGTTTTGGATGTGGCTCACGATTTCTAATTCCAATTATCCTTCTAACAACATCTCTTTGGTTGGGTGAAACCCTTGTGTTTTCATGCCAATATTTCTCAATTAATGTTCTTTGTGCATCAACAATAACCTTTTCCTTGCATGGGAGTCTACCCGAGAATGCCCAAAGAGAATTATTGTTAGGATCCTCAATTCTCTCTTGCCTATCTAAAGCATGGTGTAATGTGACTCTAATTATCCTTAATGATTTTCTTATTTTTCTTATTAAATGAGATTTTTTCACTTCCTTTCCCATTATGGTTGATGTGAGGACACGACAAGTAACATTAACATCTTTAGAGCGTGATTTCTAACCAATGGAGTGGTATGCATCAAAAATATTTCTCACAATGGTTCTTTCACTATTATTTTCAAATGTTCTTAACCCTAAAATTTTCATTGTCTCTCTAAATTTGAGAGTTTTAATCATTTCAACAACTAATTGGCATGGTTTTCTAGTATATAATGGTTCGTTTATACCTCTCATGGGGTCTAATATATGACCTTGAAAGATCATTTCCCAATCGTGCTTAGTGCACCTTGGGAACACTTTGGTCTGCATGGTCACGAATGTTCTAGTGACTAAGTGGGAGGAATGGGGTTGTCACTAGTGATTACCCACCCAACCGGAGCTAATGGCATAGACCATTTGGTGCTAGCATGAACGGTTTGGAAGTAACCTAGTGTTGCAACTTTCAATTAATCCTCACTACAAGTTTTGGCATCAAGCGAGATTGGCATGCCAAATTCAAACAAATTTGAATCTCCCAGAATAGAGAGAGGTTTGTAGGCCTTAGAAACATGATCTTGTAGCACATGATGGTTTGTCAATACCTCTCACGAGGTCCCATATACAAACCACAAAAGATCATTTCCCAATCATACTTAGTGCACCTTGGAGACACTTTGGTCCGGCATGGTCGCGAACATTCTAGTGACTAAGTGGGAGGAACGGGGTTGTCACTAGCGTTTACCTACCCAAATGGAGCTAATGGTGTAGAATGTTCAGTGCCAGGATGAACAGTTTGGAAGTAACCCAGTGCTACAACTTTCAACTGAGCCTCACTACAAATTTTGGCATCAAGCAAGATTGGCATACCAAATTCAAAAAAAATTGAATCTCAGAATGAAAAGAAGTTATTGTAGGCCTCGTATACATGATCATGTAGCATCTAATGATTTTTTGATACCTCTCATGAGGTCCGATATGAAAGCCTCAAAAGATCACTTTCCAATAATGGTTAGTGCACCTTGGGGACACTTTGGTCCAGCATGGTCGTGAACGTTCTAGTAACTAAGTGGGAGGAACATGGTTGTCACTAGTGTTTACCCGCCCAACTAGAGCTAATGGCACAGATTGTTCGGTTCCAAGATGAACGGTTTGGAAATAACCCAATGTTGTAACTTTCAACTAAGCATCACTGCAAATTTTGGCATCAAGCGAGATTGGCATGCCAAATTCAAAAAAAATTGAATCTCCTAGAATGGAGAGAGGTTATTATAGGCCTCAAAAACATGGGAATGTATCATCTAACAGTTAGTTGATACGTCTCATGAGGTCTGATATACGATCCTCAAAAGATCGCTTCCCAATCATGCTTAGTGGACACTTTGGTCCTGCATGGCCGTGAATGTTCTAGTGACTTTGTGGAATAAATGGGGTTGTCACTAGAATTTACCCACACAACCAGAGATAATGGTATAGACTGTTTGGTGCCAAGATGAACAGTTTCGAAGTAACCCATTGCTGCAACTTTCAACTGAGCCTCACTGTAAGTTTTGGCATCAAACAAGATTGCAATACCAAATTCAAACAAATTTGAATCTCCCAAAATGGAGAGAGGTTATTGTAAGCCTCAGAAAAACATTCATGTAGCATCAAACATTTTTTGGATTCGTATCATGAGATCTGATATACGAGCCTCAAAAGATCATTTCCCAATCGTGCTTAGTGCACCTTGGGGACACTTTGGTGGGAAAAATCAGGTTGTCATTAGTATTTACCCACCCAACAAGAGCTAATGGCATAAACCATTCAGTGCCAGGATGCAATCCTTCAACATTATCCTTTCACCCTAGGGAATCACTGTTTTACTTTGGACACATTTTACCAATTTTGACTCAATGACTCCAAGTATTACATCATTTGATAATACAAATGTACATGGCATTAAGACAATACAAATGTAAGGATACAAAATTAAGAAGATACAAATATAAGGATACAAAATTCATGGTAAGGAATCACAATTTTTGCACTTTACATGGCATTAAGACAACACAAATGAAAGGATACAAAATTAAATATGTATTTATAATCAAATGCTACAAATTAGGACATACAAAATGTGGGCTCTTAATATTTGCAAATCAGCCCCATGGGCACTTTTATATTTAAAAATTTTCATCTAATATGCATGATGAAGCTCATTATTGTTTATATGTACAAAATTTTGCATCTAAATATGCACATTACTCTCGACTGTTGTTTTTATATACAAGATTTGGCATCCAAATATGCACAATATAATCGATTGTAATTTTTATATACAAAATTTGGCATCTAAATATGCATATTACAATTGATTGTTGTTTTTATATAAAAAAATTTGTTATCTAAATATGCACATTATAGCTCATGTACACATAGAATCATATGTAAATTCTCAAAATCATTCTACCATATTGTAGAGTCATTCATCTTTATGGCCAAAAATCAATCAAGTGAACCTTATGGACCAATTCTAATACTTATTGTGTCAATTATTGCCTCATGGTTAGATTGACGAACTTTCCACAAATTCTTGTTAAGAGGTCTACCATGATATTTAATCAATTGAATATTTGTTGCAACAACAAGGTTAGAGTAATCAAGAATATGTCTATGTCTCTCAAAGTCCTCAAACAACCAGGCGTTAGAATTCTTGATAGGGTACCTACATTTTATTATGAAAATAAGTTACTTCCAATATCAATACAAAGTGTAATAAATTGAGTTTAAGAGGTCTCAATACAACTTGACACAACAATGGTACCTTCTAAGCCATGTGCCTGTCACAACAACATAACCTATTGGGTACTCAATACTCTCTCCATTTGTGACTGTAGTTGTCAATTTCTTTTTGGCCTCAATACAATGACACAAAAAGTAATTGGTTCCTTCTTCATTGTTCTCATCTGCAATGACTGCATATACATGACCTGCATTTAGTAGAATGTTATAAGTTAATACCAAAATTAATATAAAGAACTAATAAATTGACCTTAAAATGCATACAAGATGAGAAAAAGAATTCACTAAGTAATAAATTGATAAATTATCTAGTTCAACTAGGTCAGATACATGGTGAAAATCCACTAATGCTTCCATTTGGTTTAGTTGTAGTGCTCAAGAAAGTTGATATGTATCTAGGTTTGCAAAGGTCTACAAGACCATTGGTTGAACCACACTTTTGATTCACATTCATCCCACAAAAAATGCATACACAAAGAGAAAAAGCATGCAATCTGTCTATAATAAATAGCTAATGATGTTTCATTTGAACTTCTAAATAAATTCATGTCACTTGATCTTGTAAGTGTACAAAAATCTAAGTAGTTTTCAATGTTAGATTCACGCATTAACCAAAAAAATATGGAAACCATAGACTTACCTGCATTACCTGGTCCAATCGTAGAATTACACCATTGCACAATTATTTCTCCATCTATTAACACTGCACCACCTTCATACTTCAATTCCTCTTTAGTAAGAGTTATTTTTACACATGCTCGTACACCATCATGTTCTCCCTTTCCATGACCTACCTTAGTGAAATCCCAAAAATGTTGCACAACACTTGTCACATGCATCCTAGTCAACCAGTAGAACATCCTTGCATTCTTGAATCGTGAGGTGCAATTGTCTGACCATATTAAGCTATGGTTGTATCGTATACCTCTTTCCCTTAAACTGTCATAGAAAACTTTAAAGCATCCTTGCACAAACTTTGAGGAATGTGTACGATCATTGCTGATATAAAAGTGATACTCTCTTATAACCTTTTTGTCCTCCTATGTGCTATCATGTGCATGCATGAATACTATGTGTACAAAAATTGTAACTTGTTTAGAGTGGTAATACATAGGTTGTACTTCATTTTGTGGTGTTAGTTTATAATTATCTACAAAATCAATGATAGAGACAATAGTACTGATGGGGAAAGTGTCCTTACACAACTTGAATTGCTCATCTAACCACCTAGCTCTATGTGTGACCTATGTACTCATAAACTAGTTTGTCTTGAAACATCTTCATAAAATCAGCTACACATATATCCCTTTTCACTAACTCACACCTCTTTAATTCTTTTCCATCTTTAACACCATATGTTACTAACTTGTATTTTCCAAAAGAAACTAGTTCCTAGCCAATTTCATGTGTGTTATCGATACGTAAGAATCTATGAAGATTTTGCAAAACACCACATGTAGGACAAAATCCTCTCAAACACATTATCTTATAATAAATGCACCCATCATCACGTTTATAGACTACACTTGAAATGAAGTCTCTTGGTGACTTATAAGGTGCTTATAGACCACATTCTTGTGAAACATTGTTAGTGTGCAAAGTACCACATATATAGTGATAAATATCATAATGAATGTAAAATTCAACATGAACCCTACAACAACATGTAGTACATACATGATTAATCTTAACATAAAATGGTTTTGTCAACTCAAAAAATCTTTGACTAATTTTAATATGAGGAAAGCTTTGAAGAAACCTTTCATAAAATTGTGTTTTTGTCATATCTAAATAGTGTTTTGGATGTGGCTCGCGATTTCTAATTCCAATTATCCTTCTAACAACATCTCTTTGGTTGGGTGAAACCCTTGTGTTTTCATGCCAATATTTCTCAATTAACGTTCTTAGTGCATCAACAATAACCTTGTCCTTGTGTGGGAGTCTACCCGAGAATGCCCAAAGAGAATTATTGTTAGGATCCTCAATTTTCTCTTGCCTATCTAAAGCATGGTGTAATGTGGCTCTACTTATCCTTAATGATTTGCTTGTTTTGCTTATTAAATGAGATTTTTTCATTTCCTTTCCCATTATGGTTGATGTGAGGACACAATGAGTAACATTAACATCTTTAGAGCATGATTTCAAACCAATGGATTGGTATGCATCAAAAATATTACTCATAATGGTTCTTTCACTATTATTTTCAAATGTTCTTAACCCCAAAATTTTCATTGTCTCTCTAAATTTAAGATTTTTAATCATTTCAAAAACTAATTGGCATGGTTTTGTAGCATCTAATGGCTCGTTGATACCTCTCATAGGTTCTGATATATGAGCCTCAAAAGATCATTGCCCAAACGTGCTTAGTGCACATTGGGAACACTTTGGTCTGCATGGTCGTGAATTTTCTAGTGACTAAGTGGGAGGAATGGGGTTGTCACTAGAGTTTACCCACCCAATCGGAGCTAATGGCATAAACCATGGTGCTAGGATGAATGGTTTGGAAGTAACCCAGTGCTGCAACTTTCAATGGAGCCTCACTACAAGTTTTGGCATCAAGCAAGATTGGCATGCCAAATTAAAACAAATTTGAATCTCCCAAAATAGAGAGAGGTTTGTAGGTCTTAGAAACATGATCTTGTAGCATCTGATAGTTTGTCAATACCTCTCACGAGGTCTGATATATGAGCCTCAAAAGATCACTGCCCAATCTTACTTAGTGCACATTGGGGACACTTTGGTCTGGCATGGTCGCGAACATTCTAGTGACTAAGTGGGAGAAATAGGGTTGTCACTAGCATTTACCAACCCAAATGGAGCTAATGGTGTAGACTATTTGGTGCTAGGATGAACGATTTCAAAGTAACCTAGTGCTACAACTTTCAACTTGAGCCTCACTGCAAGTTTTGGCATCAAGCGAGATTGGCATGCCAAATTCAAAAAAAATTGAATTTCTCAAAATGAAGAGAGGTTATTGTAGGCCTCATAAACATGGTCCTGTAGCATCTAACAATTTTCTGATACCTCTCATGAGGTTTGATATACAAGCCTCGAAAGATCACTTTCCAATCATTCTTAGTGCACTTTGGGGACACTTTTTAGGAATGGGAACACTGAGAGGGGGGGTGAATTAGTGTTCACTGTATTTAATCTTTTTATTTTTATCTTTAAACATAACTTGAATGCTTAAGTACTGAAATGAACATTGACATAAATAAGAAACATGAACACAACCCATAACACCAATGTGGTTACGGGGAGACCCAATTAGTTAAAAACCCCAGTGGGAATTGACACCCACTAATAATATGTACTAGTGTTTTATGATCTTTATTAGAAGATCCTTAACCCTGTTAAGAGTTACTATACAATATATTTAGTATAGTGACCTGGTCAAGGGTCAGACCCTATTAAGAGTCTTTTACAATAACCCTATTAGGGGTGGGGACACACTGTCCTAGAGCTCATTGCTCAAGTGGTGAAGGCTACAACCTTCTCATCTCAGATACACACTATATCTATTGGATGAACTGGCACTGTGACACTACTTGTCTGATCAATTCCTTTGATGCACTGATGCTTTGACCTCTTGCAAAGCTCTAATATATCTTATTAAATTTTCTCACACTTCTTCTCTACTTTTCTTCACCCTATATCAACTCTCATGCCTAATTACAATGATGCATCTAATATTTATATGCGCATACAAAATAATTAACTAGGTCGGCCCTTTAAATGATTACATACAACTCTTCATATTGAATTGGCTCAAGTGTGTTTACAAACAAACATAATTATATGTCTAAAACCTAATTACAATAGGCACATAGCCCTTACACAACAATAATATAACCACTAACCAAAATACCAATAGTCGGTTGCTTGTTCTGTTCTTCTCTGGCATTCACTGGCTGTGCAACTTGAACTCTTTGTATCTTCCTCATACTGAATCTTTTGATCATGCGCTCTTAGACTTAGCATGAATATGAGCTTACTAACTTAAATTCTAGAGTGCATACCATAATTCTATCGTATGCACATGTGTTGATGCTCTGGCCTTCAGGTACTCTATATACTATCTAGTCTTCAACACTTAGCCAATTTTTGATCTTCTCATCAAGTGCGTTGACTCGAAAACACTATATGACTTTTTTTCCATAATGACAACACTATATTAAGTCATATACACCAGTATATTCAACTTGCCAAACATTCTAGTGACTAAGTGGGAGGAACGTGGTTGTCACTAGTGTTTACCTGCCCAACTAGAGATAATGGCATAGATCATTCGGTGCTAGGATGAATGGTTTGGAAGTAACCCAATGTTGTAACTTTCAACTAAGCATCACTACAAGTTTTGGCATCAAGCGAGATTGGCATGCCAAATTCAAACAAATTTGAATCACCCGGAACGGAGAGAGGTTATTATAGGCCTCAAAAACATGGGCATATATCATCTAACAATTCATTGATATGTCTCATGAGGTCTGATATACGAGTGAGAGAGAGAGAGAGAGAGCTTTACATACATGACATACTTTGGTAGAAACACATCATTTCCAAAATATAACTTTACATATTTCACATAAAATAACTTTACATACATGACATACTCATCAAAGATACCATCATTATATGATTATAAAACATCCAATACTAGAATTATGATCAGGTTTTCTAACAAGGTCACATTTCTCTTATTTTATTTTTACACAAATAAATTTCATTTAATTAATGACTTTTATCCAAGTATAAAATTATATTATCCAATTAAAAAATATCAAAACATATATTAAAATAAAATAATTAAAAATTAACTAATTTTAAAATTTAGCTTCTTTCACTATAACAATTAAAATAATATAATTAAACATCTAAATTTTAATCACCAATATCAATTACTTTAATCTCCAATTTATAGAAAATGAATAATCATTAAACATAATTTCTCATTAACAATAATATGATTAAGAATATGAATATTAATCAATTTAATTTACAATTAGTATCTTCCTTACTAGAGGGATTTTGATGCAGGAGCATCTCGTGCTTTGAGCAATCTTGCATCAACCAAAAACATTTCCCATTTTATGTTGTTTGCATTGTAATCATTTCATTTATTGGTTTCATGTTATGTGAAGCTTACATGATTTTGAGGACCTATTTTGGAACCTTCTCCTATGATCTCATAAGGATTGGATGGATCATTTCAAAGTTGGAGTTGTTTTACTTGCCGTCAAATCTATATTTTCCTACTTTTTGCATGGTGATTGCGCGTTGTGTAGCCGTTGATCCTTAATGAATCAGCCTTTTCACTATTGGGGAATTTAAGAGGACCTAAAGTAATATCTTCTCCTAAGACCACAAGTCCTAATTCATTATGAGTTGAAGGTTATGACTGTTTTTCTTGGGTACCTATTTTCAGCCTATTTCACATGAAACGTGGAGTTTTTCCTCTTGCGCGGTTCCGTGTGATGAGATGGGGACTTGCTAAGTTAGGGACATGTTCTTGGATCATGTGTGGACCTAAATATAACTTTACATTAAGTTTTTTTCATTATTTCTTTATTTTTGGTTTACTCTTCTAGGTTGGACCTATAATGTAATTAAATGCCTGACTGGCCAACTTGTGGCTTAGCTGGCTATATATTGAGAGCCTTGGTTGATGTAGGGAGTGATATGATGAGAAGAGCATCATTAGAGTAGATTAGAATCATAATTAGATCATGTGAGATCTTTTAGATCAAATGTTTTATCTGATATTGTAATAGTAGAGCTAGTGATTTGTATGCTTGGAGACAAGGAGATTGCTTGGAGGCTTGCGAGCTCAAGTTTAGATCTGCCTTAGTGTTTCCATCAGTTGCTGATGTATTTTAGATATGTAATATCTTGGATATGATCTTACTAACTTAACTTCTAGGGTGCATACCATAATTCTATTGTATGCACTTGCATTGATGCTCTAACCTTCAGGTACTCTATATACTATCCAGTCTTCAACACTTAGCCAATTTCTGATCTTCTCATCAAGTGCGCTAACTCCAAAACACTATATGACTTTTTTTCCATAAGGACAACACTATATTAAGTCATATACACTAGTATATTCAACTTTCCAACAATCTCCCCCTTTCTCATTGATGGAAACAAAGGAATATGGCAAAGTTACTAATTGTCCCTTAATACAAAAACACTTAATCATACTCTATCTTATATCTCCCTTATATCTTCTTACTATAAATTTTCTTTACATAACTATAGCTCCATATTCTATACATACTCCCCCTTAGAAATGAATGACAAAGGTGTTACAAAACTGAATATGGACAAGTACTTAGATTGAAAGTACATCCGGGTATGCAATCTGTAAATTTTGGATCTCTTGCTTCCAAAATGCAATCAATGCATTGATTGTTTGGAGATGGGCGCATAAGGCATATTGTAGTTTCTCCATCTTCTCCAAGTTTGAACTAGGACCTTGATCATATTTCACCATGGTGGCATCGATCTCCTTGATATTCTGATTCAGCACATCTAGGGAGGGTGCGAGAGCATTTCTAAGTTGAGTCTGCCTAGCCCTTATCTTTGATATCTCCTTTCCTACCTTCTCAATTTTGTCAATTTGTCCCTGATATACATTGTTACACATGTTTATATTAGTAGAGGGATCTTCTACTAACTACCTCACCTTTTCAATCAAGGCCTCTACTTCTTGAATCTTCTTGTAGTGGTCGGCTATTAACTTATCTTGATTCATATAGTCAGCAATAATTTTTCTTCCTTTTACTGCCAACTCTTTCAAAGTTGCTTGTCCAACTTTGAGTGAACTAAGGTCTAGTGAGAAGTTACTGACCAAATCATTTAATCTTTTTTGCATATACTTCTCCTCTACAAATAATGATGCTAATTTTTCCAAGCTAGAGAAATTACTCTTGAACTATAAAAGAATTGTACTTACATCATCAACAGAGTGTACCTTGGATACTTTCTTATCTACTAGTAACATGTTGTTCAGGATGTTTAATGATTCTAAAAGGAGGGGATTCCTCATTACCTATTTCTCCTTGGCCTTCTCCATAGCTAATACAATGAACTTGATCAGGTCTTCTTCTCCCCATGAGTCCAAACTAGTGGTGTCAGGTGTCAAGCTTGACAACAATGATGCTGAGTGAGTGATAGGATTTCCATCCATCACTTCTTGTTTTACTTTGATTATCATTTCAACAAATGTCTTATCTATTGGCTCACTTCCTTTTACCTCTTCTTCTCCTTTTTCTACTTCTATCTTTTCTTTCTCTTTCTCTGTTATATCCTCAATCAACACTTTTTCTTGTTGATTGGGAGGAGTGTTACCACAAAGAGTTTCAACATCTTGTGTGCTTACAAAGGCTTCTTCAAACTTGTCCAGATCCTTGTATGTGGCCTCCATAGTAACTTTTACATTATCAATAAAAATTGAGTCATCCTTGAGTGTCTATGTCATGGGTGCAGACTTATCTGCCTATGTATGTGTTTCAACTGCATGTGCTGAGTTATGGGGACCTGTCATAGGTACATTAGTGGGCTCTGCCACCTTGACTTCCTTTGTGGGCACTTGAGCTATAGGCACAGTAGATGGGTACATGTGCCTATTTATGAAGACCTTCTCAAATGCTTTCTCTATTTCCTTAGCAACCAATTCATAATTCTTGTCCATTATATGTAAAGTCCTTGACTTGGTTCTAAGATGTGGCTTCACCAGATCTAACAACTTTTTCTCCTCTAGAGAAAATATTGGTAAGCTATCATCTAGAGTCTTTTCTCTAATCCTTTGATCCTCTTCAATAGCTTGTATTTTTAGGAATTCTAATATGTTCCATACATTATCTAGAATTGTAGTCTTCAATTCTAGGACTATCTTTTTGAACTTTAGCATATGTTTGACAATCATTCCATGAATTTCTGACTTGTCAATTTCACTATACTTCTCATAAAACTTCCCTACTTGATCTATCCTACCTTCATCAATAATCCTTGAACTTAGCACACTAAGACTGGGTTTGAAACTTACTTTTGGAGGTGCTTGAGTTTTTCTCTTGCTTCTTGTTACTCGTGAGGATGGATGATTGGTGCTAATCTCTTTCTTTCTCTTTACTATTGTCTTGTACTCCGGAGGAGCAGTAAGATCAATTGTTATTGTGGGCGCAAGAGGAGCAACATCAAATTTACCCTTCTGATCAATAGACTTCTCTATTTTCACTTTCTTCATCTTTTGATCATCATATTTTGTCTTTGCTACAACTGTGCTCTATATTTCAAAAGCAATCTTCTCTTGCCTTGCTTTGTCTAGGTCTACTTGAGATACTCCATGAATTTTCAAAATCTCTAAAGTAACCTTGGCAAATTTTCTTTTTGTTGTTGTGATGTTCAATACAACATCTACTTCTCTTATTTTCTCTTCATAAGTCCCCCATCTAGGTTCATTGGGGTCCTTTGGTGCTAACAACAGAACTTGAGCATAAGCCTCTAGAATAGGCTCTCAACTTCATATCCCAGTGGATGAATCCATTTTGTTCTTGGTTCAACAGCCTCCATGCATGTTGTATCAGTCTCTACCATGAAACAAATGGTGTCTTTGTACTTCTCTACAATGCTTTCTGGAATCCTATATCTCATCTACATTTTAGCCCTAAATGTTTTCAATTCCAGTGTCATGTAATCCTTAAGGGTACTTTCTATGGATGCCTTAAAGGATATCTATGGCATAGTGGGAATAGACTTGTCTAGATACAAATCAGACACATTTCCAAGAATATGGAAGTACATATAGATTATTAAGGACCCAAACCTGAATATCTTGGTCTTGTTAGGCTTGATGGCTCTTATGTTGTTAGTTAGCTGTGCGCGCAAGATCTCACACAGATTAAACTCTCCATTCTCTCTTACCAACCTTATTGCTGCTAGAATGGTGGCCGCTGACACACTATTTATTCTGCTAGTGTGTTGGAACCTATATCCTAGTATCATGGACATCAATTTGATGTCTTTCTCCTCTATAGGCTCTATTGTCATTTCACGCCTATCACTTCTTGATTTGCAAGTTTTCTCACATCCTTGCCTACTGGAAGAACAATGCCTTTCTTAGAGAGACTTGTCATCTCATGAATTAGGTCACCTATGATCCTTACTAGAACTTCACCTATCCAGAATAGGCCATCATGAATCTTGCTCAGTAGAATCTTTATCCATTCGGATTCATAGAACTCATATGCAGTCGCATATTCAATTATCAGGTGGTTTTCAAGCTGCGCATACTCATCCATGAAGGTTTTATCAGGTTTCATCATTGTTTCCATGTGCACTCTTATTCTATCCAAACCTACTAGTTCCTTCTTGCAGTATATGTATGCCCTAATATCTTCCACATGCATAACACCCATGGGACTATGGGAGAATGCATCTTCTAGGTCATCTTGTGTGGACTTGAATGGATACCTCTTAAACACATATCTCTTCTTCTCAACCACATCAAATACAATGGGAGTAGCCATTACTTACTTGTATATCACTTTCCAAATGATCTCAAAGACTTCTAAATCAGCGTGATGGATTAGGGCTTCCACAATCGATCAAATGCACTTGCTAAACACTGGTGAATCAATCTACAATCTTTACACTCAAATGCTAGGGATTTTCTTCTCTCCAATCACTCTGAATTCAAATGCAATGAGAGATCTGAAAGCTTCTGTGTACTTTAAAGTAAGAATTCCACCATTAATGCTTGCCACGTAAACTAGACTTTCATTGAAAATCTCCAACTTGTGTTCTGCTATCATTCAGGAAGTGCACTCTTGCACACAACCTCTATTATTCTCCAAAAGGTTAAATCCAAGGTGCATACTCTGAGGGTGAGTATACCAGTCGCGCAAGGGTCTAGAGCTAAATTAGCTCCCCCTATGACCCTAAGGACCATTCATCTAGATGTAGAGGGTGTGTCCACTATGGATGCATCCAATACATTATCATCAACCTTATCCTTCTTTGCCTCTGACCAAATCAAGCTCGCATCTTCTGAAGCTTTCACAAACTTGACTTCTCCTTCGGTGTCCAGTATTGATTCTTCTGGCTTTCTAGGGCTTTCCTGACTTTGCATTCTTGATCTACAGAACTTTGAGATGTGTCCAGCCTTGTTACATGAGTGACAAATAACTGGAGGCCTTATATTCCTCAGCGCATTGACATGGGTTACCATTTTACACTGTCTAGCTGAGTGACCATTATAGTTACATATCTGACATGTAACATTATGAGAACTTCTTATATTTGGTTGATTCTAATTTCTCTGATTAAGTTGAGTCTTGTTCTTTTGATTTGTCTTACAATTCATAGCTCTATGACCAAATTTATTGCATGAATAACAATAACCATTGAAAGGTCTTACCTATATATAGTTCCTTGTTATATGTCCATGCTTGTTACATGCATAAAAAGTTTGATCTATTGGCTTGTGCTCATTCTTGGATGGTTCAACATGATCTTTATTCTAACTTTTAGTCTCCTTAGCATCTGTGGTGTCTTCTGGTGCTTTCATTCTTGCTCGCATGTTGTCAATCTAATTTTGTGCTTCATTGAATCCAATGTTGTTGGTATCTCCTTTAAGCTTCCGAGCATACAACTAAGATTCAATCAGATCCTTGCTTGTGTGTAATTTATCAATGTGATTCTTAGTCTCTTTCAATTCAGATTCCAAGCTTTCTTTATTGTTTCTTAGCTCCAGAGTTCCATGTTTGCCTGCCTTAATTCTTCATTTAGTTGAAGGTTCTCTTTAATCTGTTCATCATAGACTTCTTGATTGTTGGCTAGCTTATCATCTAATTCTTAAATATGTTCTTTCAGGGATGAATTTTCTTCATTCAACTTCCTGATCATTATCCCTAAATCACTGGTAGAGCATTCTTTCAAATCTTTTCTTAGCCTTTTTATGACTGCTTGAGCATCACTGACTTTTTCTTTCAGTTCTTCAATTTCTTTTTTAGATCTATCCAAGTCTTCAAGAGCAGCTTCAAGATTTATTTTTAGATGTTTCATTTCTTCTTTTTCCATGATCTCCTCAAGTGGTTAAACTTCTTTTCTGAGGACCAGAGCTCTGATACAAATTGTTAGGAATGGGAACACTGAGAGAGGGGAGAGAATCAGTGTTCACTATATTTAATCTTTTTATTTTTCTCTTTAAACTTAACTTGAATGCTTAAGTACTGAAATGAACATCGACATAAATAAGAAACATGAAAATGACACATAACACCAATGTGGTTATGGGGAAACCCAAATAGGTAAAAACCATGGTGGGAATTGACACCCACTAATAATCTGTACTAGTGTTTTATGGTCCTTGTTAGAAGATCGTTAACCCTGTTAGGAGTTGCTTTACAATATATTTAGTACAGTGACCTGGTCAAGGGTCAGACCCTATTAGGATTCTTTTACAATAACCCTATTAGGGGTGGGGACACACTGTCCTAGAGCTCACTGCTCAAGTGGTGAAGGCTACAACCTTCTGATCTTAGATACACACTATATCTATTGGATGAACTGGCACTGTAACACTGCTTGTCTAATCAATTCCTTTGATGTGTTGATGCTTTGACCTCTTGCAAAGCTCTAATACATCTTATTAACTCTTCCCACACTTTTTCTCTACTTTTCTTCACTCTATATCAACTCACATGCCTAATTACAACGGCGCATCTAATATTTATATGTGCATACAAAACAATTAACTAGGTCGGCCCTTTAACCGATTACATACAACGCTTCCAATTGAATTGGCTCAAGTGTGTTTACAAAAAAACATAATTATATGTCTAAAACCCAATTACAATAGGTACATAGCCCTTACACAACAATAATATAACCGCTAACCAAAATACCAACAGTCGGTTGCTTGTTCTGTTCTTCTCTGGCATTCACTGTTTGTGCAACTTGAACTCTTTGTATCTTCCTCATACTGAATCTTTTGATCATGTGCTCTTAGACATAGCATGAATATGATCTTACTAACTTAAATTTTAGGGTGCATACCATAATTATGTCGTATGCACGTGCGTTGATGCTCTGACCTTCAGGTACTCTGTATATTGTCTAGTCTTCAACACTTAGCCAATTTCTGATCTTCTCATCAAGTGCATTGACTCCAAAACACTATATGACTTTGTTTCCATAATGAAAACACTATATTAAGTCATATACACCAGTATAGTCAACTTGCCAACAACACTTTGGTCCAGCATGGTCATGAACTTTCTAGTGACTAAGTGGGAGGAATGTGGTTGTCACTAGTGTTTACCTGCCCAACTAGAGATAATGGTGTAGATCGTTTAGTGCTAGGACAAATGGTTTCAAAGTAACCCAATATGATAACTTTCAACTAAGCATCACTGCAAGTTTTGGCATCAAGCGAGATTGGCATGCCAAATTCAAACAAATTTGAATCACCCAGAATGGAGAGAGGTTATTATAGGCCTCAAAAACATGGGCATATATCATCTAACAATTCATTGATACCTCTCACAAGGTCTGATATACAAGAGATAGACAGACAGATAGACAAAGACAGACAGAGACAGAGACAAAGAGACAAAGAGATAGAGAGACAGAGATAGAGAGAAACAAAGAGAGACAGAGTGAGACAAAGAGAGATAGAGAGATAAAGAGACAGAGAGATAGACAAAGAGAGAGAGAGAGAGAGAGACAGAGAGAGAGAGCTTTACATACATGACATACTTTGGTAGAAACACATCATTTCCAAAATACAACTTTACATATTTCACATAAAATAACTTTACATACATGACATATGTTAATATGATTTAGAACAACAGAGAGGGGGGATGAATCAGTTGTTCTCAGGTCCAGATGTATAAAACAAACTTTAAACTCTTCAAAAAATTAGATCTAATAACCAACACCTACTTAGTCATTACTTATTACATAACAGAAACATATAACAGTGCAGTCCACTTATCCAATAGCATCTAACTTGCAAAACACAGAAATGTTCAAACCAAAACATTCACACAAGTATAAACACCAGGATTTATAGTGGAAACCCAATTTGGGAAAAACCACTTTGTAACATGTTACTATTATGTTCACTCTTCTGAAGTGAGCTCAGTGAAAAGACAACCCTTTCAAAGGTTACAAACACACTGTCAGGTGTGACCCGGTTAAAGGATTTAAACCACTCTGTTAAAAGTGCACCTTGTTATAGGACTTACATGCACTCCATTAGAATGCAACCTTGTTTAAAGTATTTATAACTATGATGGTTAGGTCAACCTCTGTTAAAAATGATTTTGACTGTTACAATGGTTAGAAAGTAGCAGTAATATTGATCTGAGAAACATACAACTCACTTTGCAAATATCAGATCCAATTCCATACACATATGTTAGCTTATTGACTGTGAATCTTTTCCATCTCCATCACTGATCTACTCAGAACCCTTCAAGCGATCACAACACTTCTCCTTCAGCCTTTTCTACTTAGACATTCAATAACATCAACAACACTTCTAGCATCCACTTCTCTCTCTCTACATTCAACCTCTCATTTAGGTTTCCTTAATACTACCTTTGTTAGGTCAATACATCTTTTTCCGCTTAATCTCCTTCGTAGATCTTAGGGTTAGGTCAGATTCATTGAATTCATCCTACATTATGTTCTTTGACTATCCTTTTAGAAATATCTCGAATCTTCTTAAAGATTTACAATAAAACATTTTACAGTGCATTAAATGCTTTCATACAATTAATAAATAAAGTCAACACATTTTACATAATCCAAGAATTCAACGATGTCGAACAAAAATCTAAATTCTTCATCAAATGCAAAATACTGACGCTTGGTCAATACTATGTCCAACTTCTCGGTCTTCTCTGGAAAGCTCGGTCACCACATAAACTATTTCCTTGACTAACACTATCTTCCTTAGCAATTAACTGGTGTTTGGTCAACACTAATTTTACTCGGCACTCACTAGCTTAGTCGACACAAACAACACTCGGCTTAAACTAGATTTCTTCACTTTTGCTCAGTTAAGCCTACCAGTATAGTCTTCATTCTTACTTAGATAAACAATACATTATCTTATCATTGTGCCACATAATCAAGTACTCATTGAAGTATCAAGATAACTCAACCTTTCCTTGGGTGTTGTTGTTACCAACCTTGCCTATCCCCTTAGCAACTCTCAAATAGATATAGTACTTTCTTAAATAACAATAGTCTTACCAGTTAAGGTTTGACATCAATGACAATACAACAATTGCTTCAATTGCAGTTTCCAACAATCTCCCTCTTTGGCATTGATGGCAACACCATATGAATATCACATGAATTACCAACCAATCCAAAAACTTATCTGTCCATCAGAGAAATTTATAATATCCTTAGCTTCATTCTGATATAGAATCAATTAGCCATGCCTGGCCATCCACTGGATTTCTCTCACTATCTTGATCTTCTCATTCTATGTATTCATCTATCATCATCTCCCTCTTTGACAAAAATGCCAAAGTAGCAACAAAAACATACATCCTGTAGATGTAGATATCATCCTTTCATATCAGTAGAATCTTTCTCCCTCTATCATGTTGCTTATGAATTATTCTAACTTTGATGTGCTCTTCACAACTCTAGGCTACTCCTAAAGTGTGACCTTTCTCTGCATCAATATGTTAGATGTTCTTTGCAGCACACTTGATGCAGTGTTCCTAGCTTGACTAGGCAGCCTCAGTTAGGGGAAGGACCCCTAATTAACTTCTCAGGTATTCATGAGCTTCTTTAGGTAAAGCTTTAGTGAATATATCTGCTAATTGTTCCTTGGTATTCACATATTCTATGTAGACCTCTTTATCTTATACCAGTTCTCTCAAGTAATGATACTTGATGGCAATATGTTTGGTCTTTGTGTGCATCACTGGGTTTTTAGAGATGTTGATAGCACTTGTGCTGTCACAAAAGATGACAAATGGTTCAGTGATTTCTTCTTTCATGCCTACTAACAATTGCTTTATCTATATCAAATTTGAACAATTGATAGCTGCAGCCACATACTCAGCTTCAGCAATAGATTGGGAAATGCAATTTTGTTTCTTGCTTGTCCAGGAAACTAATCTATGTCCAAGAAAGAAAGCTCCACCACTAGTACTCTTTCTGTCATATACATTTCCTACCCAATCAGCATCTATATACACTCTCTATTCAAATTTGTCATGTTTCTTGTAGTACAATCCATAGTCAGCAGTTCCCTTTAAATATCTCATGATTATTTTAACCATCATCATGTGAGTTTTCTTACGATTGGTAGAAAATCTTGCCACAATCCCAATAGCTAATGCAATATCTGGTCTGCTATGTACAGCATACTATAGCTTTTCGATCATAGATCTATACAAAGTTTGGTTAACTTCTACAACATCATCATTCTTAGACAACTTCTGTCTAGTAGCCATGGGAGTACTTACTGACCTTGAGTCTTCCATACCAAAGGTTTTCAGTATCTCATGAACATATTTAGACTGGGTGATGAAAATTCCTTTCTCCATCTGATATACTTGCAAACGAACAAAAATTTTGATCTCCCCAAACATACTCATTTCAAATTTAGTTTGCATTTCATTTGAAAATTTCTTACACAAGGCATCTTGTCCACCAAATATAACATCATCTACAAAGATCTTGGCTAATAGGATTCCTTTACCTTGTTCATCTTTCATGTACAAATTGCTTATGTCATTTGTCCTTGAGAATCCAATATGTATTAGGTAGTTGTGCAATCTCTCATAGCATGCTCTGGGAGCTTTTTTTAGTCCATATAGTGCTTTATTCAATTTGCAAACCATGTGTCTTTTGTTTGGATCAACAAATCCTTCTAGTTGTTCAATATATACTTCTTCTTCCAATATACCATTTAAAAATACAGACTTGACATCCATTTGGTATACCTTGAAACTTTTATAGGCAGCATATGCAAGCAGAGTTCTGATTTCTTCCAATCTTGCTATAGGGGAAAATGTTTCCCCATAATCTATTCCTTCTTCTTGTGTCTAGCCTTTGCATACTAGTCTAGCTTTGTTTCTTGTGATTTGACCATGTTCATTCAGCTTATTACAAAATACCCACTTTGTCCCAATGACATTCTTATCTTTTGTTCTCGGCACCAGAGTCCAGGTATCATTCTTTTCTATCTAGTCAATCTCTTCATTCATTGCTTCTATCCAGTCTTCATTTTCTAATGCTTCCTTTGTTGTCTTAGGCTCATATTCACATAGTAAACATGTTGGATCTTTTTCCTTGCTTCTAGTCTGAATTCCAGTATCTTTATCTCCAATAATCAGTTCATTCTTGTGATGTCTCCTTACATATTGTGCTAGAATAGGTTTTTCTCTTCTTTCATTTGACTCATCAGATTCACCAATAAGATTGTCATATTCAGCTTCTAAATGCTCAGCAACCTCTTCCTGATACTCGATAGCTTCTTCCTGTCACTCGGCACGTTCTTCTTTTCTCTCGACATTGTTATCTTGATGCTCGGCATTACTTACCCGAGACTCAGCATCAGGTGCAGGTATGTTACTTGCCTCTTCTTCTTCTATATACATAAAAGATCTGTAATCATCTGGTACTCTGTTACTGTCAGCTTCATTTTTCTCTGCATACTCATCAACTTTGACATTCACACTTTCCACAATTTTGTTAGTGTTAGAATTCAAACACTTATAAGCTTTACTTTTTGTGGAATAGCCTAGGAATATACCCTCATCACTTTTAGCATCAAATTTTCCATTCCTACTATCCTTTAATATGTAGCACTTACTTCCAAAAATTCTAAAGTACTTTACATTCAATGCATACCCATGTCATAATTCATAAGGTGTCAGATTTGTACCTTTTTTTATCTGTACTTGATTAAGAGTATAAATAGTTGTACTTACAGCTTCTTTCCAATACTTTTGTGCAACATTCTTTTCAATCATTAATGTTTGTGCATAGTCCAAGATAGATTTGTTCATTCTCTTTGCTATACCGTTATGTGGAGGAGTTCTAGGTGTAGACATCTATCTTTTGATCCATCTATCATTGCAAAATAGATTAAACTCATTTGATGTAATTCTCCAGGGTCAAATCTCAGACACTTCAAGTTTTTACCTGTCTCTTTTTCAACCTTAGCCACATACCACTTAAAAAATTGAAAAGCATCAGATTTTTCCTTTAAGAACATTACATGCATCATTCTAGTATAATCATCAACAAACATGATAAAATATCTAGCACCACAATAGCTTTGTACACCCATCGGTCCACAAAGGTCAATATGAACCAAATCTAATATGTTCTCAGAAGTAAAGGTTTTTCTCTTGAAACTAGACTTAGTCATCTTACCCAATTGACATTCTTTGCACATTACATTCTCAGGTTTCTTCAATCTAGGTAGACCTCTCACTTTCTTTTTCTTGCTAATTTCTACCAGATTATCAAAGTTAACATGACATCGTCACTTATGCCATAACCAAATATCATCAAGTTGTGCAATCATACATGTTTCTTCAAATAGGTCTAGATAGAACAAATTACCTCTTGTTTGTTCTCCACTTCCAATCAGTTCACCTGTGGCATCAAATATTGTGGCCTTCCTATGATGAAATTCCACTCGGTAGCCAGTGCTATTAAGTTGTGCAACACTCAGTAGATTATAGTTAAGATCCTCAACCCAATAAGAATTTTCACAAGAGATCTTATCAGTTAGCTTAATTAATCATTTTCCTCTAACAGGACATGGTGCATCATTTCCAAATTTCACACTCCTACCTTTATAATGGTTTAAGGTATCAAACTTACTATTATCTCCAGTCATATGATGTGAGCAACCACTATCAATAATCTATTTATCATTTTTGTTCACATAAGATATCAATGCAGTTTTCTCATCCTCATCAGATTCATCTTTCATTGCAACATAGACAACTTCAATTTCAAGATCATCACTATTAGTGTCAATCTCTTGTTTAGCAATGTAGCAGGATTTCTTACCTTTCCCTTTGTAGTCTTTGTATCTTCGATAACCTCTATCTTCTCTTTTATCTTTATGCTTGTTGTCTCTTTTTTCATCCTTATTATCCCTGTCAGGACATCTAGCAGCTATATGACCAACTTTATTACATGAAAAACATATAATAGGGAGTTTACCTTTGTACCTTCCTTTTCCCCTTTTCAGTCTTCTAGCCATAAGAACTTCTAGATCCTCAAGTTCTTCATCAAATGTGCCACTGTCACTATCACTTTCACTTTCACTGATGCATCTTTCTTTTTCCTTCTTTGACTTATTTAGAACCATTTGTGACTTAAAAGCAGATTCAATACTACCAACAGTGAAGTTATCATAGTTAGAAAGTTCAAAAGCAGTAAGCTTACCAACCAAACTTTCTAAGGTAAGGACATTAGGAGAGTTACATCTAGATTCCTGGATTGCAGAAATTTTGATTGCGTAGATAGGACGCAAAGTTCTCAATACTTTTCCTATTACAGTTTCATCCTTAATAGTTCCATTTTCTCCTCTAATAGCATTTACAACTTCTTTTATTCTACCACAATATTGTGCAATATTCTCACCTTCTTGCATTCTCATTTCATCAAATTTACCTCTTAGGCTCTCAGCTTTTTCTCTCAACACATTCACATCACCACCACAAATGCTTGCAAGAGTGTCCCACATTTTCTTTGTAGTACTGCAGTCTTTGATGTCTTCAAATTCTGGATAACTTGGGGCAAATGCAATTTCCAACATTTCTTGGTTATGCTCTTGTTTAGCTTTCATTTCCTCAACAGTCAGAGGTGCAATAGGTGTGACATAGTCATGCTCAATGTAATACTTAGTAGAATCACCAATACTGGCCAGATGCAGTTTCATCAAACTTTGCCATGCAGGAAAGTTTTCCTTATTCAACTTTGGTACCTCCTTATACATCTTGATCATTTGCTTCAAGTACCTTCAAACTTGTTCTTTGTAAGCACCAACAGCTCTGATAACAATTGTTAATATGATTTAGAACAACAAAGAGGGGGGTGAATCAGTTGTTCTCAGGTCCAGATGTATAAAAAAAACTTTAAACTCTTCAACAAATCAGATCTAATAACCAACACCTATTCGGTCATTACTGATTGCATAATAGAAACATATAATAGTGCAGTCCACTTATCCAATAGCATCTAACTTGCAAAACACAGAAATGTTCAAACCAAAACATTCACACAAGTATAAACACTAGGATTTATAGTGGAAACCCAATTTGGGAAAAACCACTTTGTAACATGTTACTATTATGTTCACTCTTCTAAAGTGAGCTCGGTGAAAAGCCAACCCTGTCAAAGGTTACAAACACACTGTCAGGTGTGACCAATTAAAGGATTTAAACCACTTTGTTAAAAGTGCGCCTTGTTATAGGACTTACATACACTCCATTAGAATGCAACCTTGTTCAAAGGATTTATACCTATGACTATTAGGTCAACCTCTGTTAAAAGGATTTTGACTGTTACAATGGTTAGAAAGTAGCAATAATATTGATCTGAGAAACATACAACTCACTTTGCAAATATCAGATCCAATTCTGTACACATATGTTGGCTTACTAACTATGAATCTTTTCCATCTCCGTCACTGATATGCTCAGAACCCTTCAAGCGATCACAACACTTCTCCTTCAACCTTTTCTACTTAGACAGTCAATAACATCAACAACACTTCCAGCATCCACTTCTCTCTCTCTACATTCAACCTCTCGCTTAGGTTTCCTTAATACTACCTATGTTAGGTCAATACATCTTTTGCTGCTTAATCTCCTTCGTAGATCTTAGTTTAGGTCAAATTCATTGAATCCATCCTACATTATGTTCTTCGGCTATCCTTTTAGAAATATCTCAAATCTTCTTACAGATTTACAATAAAATGTTTTACATTGCATTAAATGCTTTCATACAATTAATAAATAAATCAACATGTTTTACATAATCCAAGAATTCAATGATGTAGGCCGAAAATCTGAATTCTTCATCAAATGCAAAATACTGACGCTCGATCAATACTATGTCCAACTTCTCAGTCTTCTCTAGAAAGCTCGGTCACCACATAAACTATTTCCTTGGCTAACACTGTCTTCCTCGATAATTAACTGGTGTTTGGTCAACACTGATTTTACTCGGCACTCACTAGCTCGGTCAACACAAACAACACTCGGCTTAAACTAGATTTCTTCACTTTTGCTCAATTAAGCCTACTAGTATAGTCTTCATTCTTACTTAGATAAACAATACATTATCTTATCATTCTGCCACATAATCAAGTACTCATTGAAGTTGTTGGGACTAAAAACACAGCATGGGTTTTTGAGTACCATGTTAAAATTTCACATTCTTAGTTCCTAAATACTTTTCATGCATATGTACTGGGCTATCATTTTGAAGCCTATGAGGTGTTCCAAGTGTTTAACACACTCCATTCAGTATATGCATGCATTCTACGTTGTTGTTTTGTCATCTCGAATCATTCGGTGAAGTCCCATTTTGAGCAAGTGTCAAGTTGCACAATTCTGCCTAAGTGTCAAACAGAGTACAGTAGCCCAGTTTGCCTTTGAATATCTTGCATCCAAAAATGTTTCATGACCTACCACTTTGAGGATGTTTATTATGTATATCAAAGAACCTATGTTCTGATTTTCAAGTCATTTCAAATTCGTTTGATTAGGTTTTGAACCCCTCAAAGTTGGTAGTTTTCTGTTGTCATGCATTTATGTAATTGTTCAAAATTCTGGAAGGGCCTGTTTGACCAGTCGTATCTTTGACCTAGTTGACCCTATTGAGAAAATTCCTTTTGCATCATATTCTAGGGGTCAAATTCTTCATATGTTTCAATTTTAAGGTCATGACGAATCCGTTTGCTCAGTTTGTAAATGCGATTCCAAATGCAACTTCTATTATTTTGCAAGTTGTGAAATGTGCAGATTGATCTGTACCCCTGTTCATGACGTTATAACTTTTGATCCATGATTGATGAGCCTGAACAGATTGTACCACTGTCTTCTACTCTAAAAATACTACAAGTATGCCAAGTTAAAAATCTTGATGAATCTTTTTAGCATAGTTTCCCAGGGTCATTCCATATGCACAAATCACTGTTTCACTGTGTTTCCTAGTTTGCAATTCTGAGAGCCTATCTTTGCCTTATTGCCAAATGCACCCTATTATTTATCATGAGCCCTAATTGTTGAATTATACTCTCTGTATGACAAAAAAAAAATGCCCCTGATTCTAGTTCCTGAAAGTTTTAGTAGGTCAGTTTTAAAAGCCAATTCTAGAGCCAACTAATGTGATTTTGGGCAGCGCAGGCAGAATTTGTTTCAATGTGTCTAACTTGGATTAGTTTTATCTTATGGCTTGAGTCATTTCATGACTCCTCCTTTGGAATTCTTGTCATAAGGTTGGAGGTAAACATGCGTGCTCGGTGGGGCTCTCCTATCGGGCCCTTCGGTCAGTTTTCAAGGCCGCTCTTGGAGGCCAGATTTGTTAGTGGACAGGCTTGTGGAGATGTGGAAATTGCATTGTTATGTTTATACCTCGGTGCACCATGGTTTCATTCCGCTAGGTGACTACCATTTTGGGTTGAATCATCTATCTAGGGGCCAAAATTGGTAGTTTTATTTTTATGTGCCCATATGTTTCAAGGGGAGAATGAGGCGATGGTACAGTATGATGGAAATGAGGGTGGTGTCGGACATGGAAAACATGTAAAGAAGACAAGCTTGTTGAACTTGGCAGAGCTTGCAAGTGGGAGCCTCATGTTTTCTTTCAATGAATCTCAAGCGGTAGGAAATTTAAGAGTCTTTCATCCACCAAGAATGAAAAGAAAGCAAATACTCTTCCTCATCACATATGCAACAAACAACACCAGAGAGGAACACTTTTTCTAAGTAGAATATCCTCAAATTTTAAAACGTAGTCATTACTTCCAATTTCTACAGAGAAACAAGAAATTCTATTAGAAATAAAGGAGAGTGGGATGTTGGTTTTGATGTGGTTCGGGATCATTTTGGTTCTAACAAGGTCAATGAAAAAATTGACAATGTGAAGAACAGAAAAGGTGTGTACCCGTCTATTCAGAGATCATCTACAACATATGGAAAGGGAACTTACATTTTAGTTCCAAAGAGTGGAGATAGTCTTGCATCAAAGAAATCATCTATTGGTAATGATATTGTCGATGTCTTTATATGGCTTCTACCTTCTATTAAAAAGGAAAATCCAGAAGACAAGGAGAACAGTTATAATTCAAATTCCAAATTTGAAAATCGTGATCATTCTACCAGCAGTGTGCTTATGCAATGCAATGGTGAGAAGCCTACGCATAGGGTGGACCTACCTATACAAAGAAGAGGGAAGCTAGACAAGTGCACAGCATCTAAGGTTAGATTGCTAGTTTCTAAGCATCGAACAGGCACTTCTAATTTAATGGCGGCTTTACCAGTGTTTGAAGAGCCTCATGTAGGTAGTGGTAGCAACCAATCCACAAAAGACGGGCTTGCATATGAGTGGGGCCTCACGTTAATAGATGCTAGCACATTTTAAAATGTTGCATGCTTCACGTAAGTTAATAGGAGCTACCAGTTTGGGGAGAGCCTACACAAGTATCAGAGAATGTTGGAGCACATGTAATGTCCTGCTGCCAGGGATCTGGTAAAGATCCTACAACATTTGTGTGCTCGGTGCTCCAAGTGAAGTGCTGGATATTCTTTTCACATCATATTTAAGTGCCCAGTTAAAGAATCTAGATGTGCAAAAATGAAAGGAATATGACTAGCAGTGATTTTCAAAGTTTATAACAAAGAGGCCTCTTGCGCATATGGATGGGGCACATGAAACATTGAATGTGTTCTCGTGCAAGGGACATAATGGAAGCCTCACACATTCAATGTCATGCACCAGCACAAAGGTTAGCCAAACACCAAAGGTAGATTCATGTATGGTGGCGTGGTTGTTGGCTATTATAAGGAATGGTCAAGTTGTCATACATGAACCCACGCAATATTATGGAGGCCCATGTGTATACCAATGCAACAAAAAGTTGGAGGCTGCCAACAAATTAAATTGTGATGGCATTTAATATGTAGGTCATGCAAAGACAAAAGGATCTTGTGCAAGTGAAGTGCTGCCAGCTTAGCACAAATGAAAGAAGAGACCCACGTGAGTCTTCTTTAGGGCCACATCTTAACCAATTGCACAAGACTAGCATCAAAATGAAGAGAGCACTCACACATTGAAAGCCAAAGCATAAAATTTAAGTAGAGGGAGCCAATGGGTGTGGTAAAATGGCGGCGGACATTTCCAAAGGTGGAGGCTTTGCAAAAAGGGAAAAGGCGTGAGTTTCATTGAATGGGAACCATACCAAATGGAGTGGCTGCCAGATGAAGGCCCACATAATATGAGCTAGAAGCTAACACAAAGAATGAATTGGGGGCCATTACAAAACTGTCCACTACCAATTTCAATTTGAGCAAAGGGGGGTTGCATGTTTTTACAAGGCTATGTAGAGAGAAGACCTTGCGCCATGAAGGGAGGCTATCTGCAGATAAACAAAGGCACCCACACTAAAGACAAGAGAAAGCCAACATGTGAGGGAGATGTGCTGCTCATAAACAAATAAATGAGAGGGTATAATGCGTAGAAAATGTAGAGGGCATGTGTTAATGAGGAGTGCTCACGCAAATTGGCAGATAAGGATGCCGACAAGTCATAATATGGAGACCATGATAAATGTGCGTAGACCACAAGGCAAAGAAGAGGAAAATGCTCATGTTAATAGTGGTGGACTGCCAGCAGTTGGTGTGAGGGCTACCTGTGTGAATGAGGGGCTACGTAATTTCTGAACTTATATATCCCACATTTGCAAGGGGAAAGGATTTTCCAGTTGTTTATGTATGCCAGCACTTACTATAGATAATAAGTAATGAACCATAGAGGCTTCTCAGTGGGTCCCTTCGTTGTAGGTGTGCAGTGTGGTGGTGGGCCCCATATTTTGGAGGGAAGTTTCATGAAGGCCTTTAAAACTATAAAAGGTTTTTCCCACATTGTTCCTGTTGGGCGCATTTGTAGTGTTTATAAGCAAAAGCCCCCACTACGTAAAATAGAAAGAAGACTGGAGGAGGCTCTATGCATGCGACCCCCCATGCGGCCACCTCAGTTTTCATGCTGGTGGGACCAAAGGATAATTTTGCAGATGAAGAGTGCTAAGGTGGCCATGAAGGTGACACGTGTCATGTAGTCATGCGATTGTGGATTAAAACTAGCGGTTAGACAAACATCTAGCGACTTGGAGATTAACAGTGGTCGCCGATTCGATGAATGCTAGCGATCAATGCCAAATGATTCCACGATTCAGAGATAAGCCAATCGCGTAGTCGCCAGATTGTTGGCAGTCAAGTAAAAACATTTTGCAAATCAGAGAATTAGTCGGTCACCAGTTTGCCAAATAGCTGGCGGTTAAGCCAAATGATTCCGTGAATTGGAGATGGAGCTATTCGCCAGGTCACCGAAGGTAACTGCAGTTAGCCAAGTTATTCAGAGATACATTATCCAGGTTAACCCGAGGTCAGAGGTGGTTAAAATGTGGAGTTAAGCTCATTTTAGAGCAACAAATCAACCAGTGACACATGGCGAGTTCTGGTGCTTCCTGTGGATAAAATGCTAAAAATATTATAAAATGCCAAACTTAAAGAATTTAATGAAATGATATAGTTCAGACTATTGACAAAATTGCAAGAATTTAAACGCCATGACCTGCTCATCAATTAATAGCCTGGGAATTCATTTTTTGGCCAAACATATAAGTATTATATGTCACCAAAAAGGTCTCGGAATGAGGATTCTAATGGTGATGAGTATTTTCAATTTCAATCAAGTGTGAAAGAGCAGTTCGGGTTCAAATTCCAAGGACAAGGATCAGAATCAGTTAGTTTGAGACATGATTGCACATATCAGATCAATTTGGGAATTAGTTGCAGGGCAGATGAGAGGAATGTTGAAGATATTTTGGGCTAAGATAGACAACTATCAGTGGGTTTTGAACTAACTCTGAATTCTGCTATATCTCTAGTTTTTCTTCTCCTTGTAAGGATATGTTGAAAATTGAACTGTACAGAGAGTTTTAGCTCCATTATTAATCTTCTTGGGAATGTTTGCCAGATCTTGAATGTATTGATATATTGATTTCTACTTGAATACAAGGAAATTCCCTTGCATGATTTTGATTGTATTCCTGTGTTAATTCTGATGCTTTTGTGTCTTGAATTTGTAAGGCAATTCTAGGACACCATTTATAAGGTATTTGTGAATTTAGTCTTTAGTTCCTTTCAAGGAAAGGGTTAAATCTTTAGATGAATTTTTGAAAGCTCGAGGTTGACACAAGAATTTGATGATTGAATATGTTCAAGAAAGGGTGACTTGTTAGGCAATTCACCTGGATTCTGTTTGTGTCTCATTTAGAATATCTCTGTGGATATATGTTTCTCTTTTTGACTCTCTACCCTAGGATAAGGCATTGGTTTATCCTTGATTTACAGGGATTTCGTCATCAATCAAACTTAATTGACTATTTACTTTTCATGTATGTTTGAAAGGACTGAGAAGATAATGTTTGTATCAAGATATAAACTGGTGTTATGATCCTTTAAAGAAGTGAATGAAATAGGTACACCCGCCTGTAGCCTAGTACTCGAAGTGAAGAAGGACTTGGTCCTTGTTAATTAGTCTTTTTCTTATGTGAATCAGGAGTCTAGGAATGAGAGAATTCTATCTAAGCACTCAGGGCTGTGCATTAAGATTCATGTAAGAAAATGCACTAACTAAAGTATCAAGATAACTCAACCTTTCCTTAGGTGCTTTTGTTACCAACCTTGCGTATCCCCTTAGCAACACTCAAATAGATATAGTACTTTCTTAAATAACAATAGTCTTACCAGTTAAGGTTTGACATCAATGACAATACAACAATTTCTTCAATTACAATTTCCAACAGACATACTCATCAAGGATACCATCATTCTATGATTATAAAACATCTAATACTAGACTTATGATTAGGTTTTCTAACAAGGTCACATTTCTCTTATATTATTTTCACACAAATAAATTTCATTTAATTAATGACTTTTATCCAAGTATAAAATTATATTATCCAATTAAAAAATATTGAAACATATATTAAAATAAAATAAGTAAAAATTATCTAATTTTAAAATTTAGCTTCTTTCACTATAACAATTAAAATAATATAATTAAACATCTAAATTTTAATCACCAATATCAATTACTTTAATCTCCAATTTATAGAAAATGAATAATCATTTAACATAATTTCTCATTAACAAGAATATGATTAATAATATGAATACTAATCAATTCAATTTACAATTATTATCTTCCTTACTAGAGGGATTTTGATGCAAGAGCATCTCGAGCTTTGAGCAATCTTGCATCAACCAAAAACATTTCCTATTTTCTGTTGTTTGCATTGTAATCATTTCATTTATTGGTTTCATGTTATGAAAAGCTTACATGATTTTGAGGACCTATTTTAGAACCTTCTCCTCTGATCTCATAAGGATTGGATGGATCATTTCAAAGTTAGAGTATTTTCCTGTATTTTCACATTAATTTTTGTTCATTATTTCTTTATTTTTGGTTTACTCTTCTAGGTTGGACCTATAATGTAAGTAAATGCCTAATTGGCCGACTTGTGGCTTAGCTGGCTATATATTGAGAGCCGTCATTGATGTAGGGAGTGATATGATGAGAAGAGCATCATTAGAGTAGATTAGAATCATAATTAGATCCTATGAGAACTTGTAGATCATATGTTTTATCTGATATTGTAATAGTAGAGCTAGTGGTTTGTATTCTTGGCGACAAGGAGATTACTTAGAGGCTTGTGAGCTCAAGTTTAGATATGCCTTAGTGTTTCCATCAATTGTTGATGTATTTCAGAGATGGAATAGCTTTGATACTTTATCATTTCATTTTATAAGGCCACAACTTGGAAGGCCTCACAATCGGGCATGCTGATCAAAATTCTATTTTGAAGCATTATCTTGTTGTATTCCGCTACAATTGTTGTTGTTATAATTGGCAGTGTAGGTTTGGACCATTCATTATTGGATCCTCCATCCCTTCCCTGTGTCAAGTGGTATCAGAGCTTAAATATCCTAAGTGTGTGGATAGAGCACTGAGATGAGGCATTTTTCACCAGGACCTTGGATTGAAGATGCCTCTGAGGAGAGCTCGTGAGATCTCAAAAGAAGAACCTGCTGGAGAATTCAGTCTTGATGATTTCAGGGCTTTGCAGAAACAAGTGCAAGATCTAAAAGATGAATTAAGAAAGAAGACTACCTTGAAGGATGATAGTGATGCATTTGAGGAAGATCATTTTGAAGGAGCTATAGAAGAAGCTAGGGATCCAGAAGAGAATAGAATCCTGAAGGCTATGTCAAAAATTGGGAAAAGACCTAAGATTGAAGTTTCTACATTTGTTGGAAGCCTTAGGCTAGAAGATTTGATTGATTGGATTAATGAGATAGATGAATACTTTGAGTATGAAGAAATATAAGATCCTGATAGAGTTCGATTTGCAAAGACTAAGTTGAAAGGTCATGCAAATATTTGGTGGAGAGAAGTTCAATTGGAAAGAAGTAGGAGAGGAAAAGAAAAGATCACTAGATGGAACCGAAGGGTTAACAAGTTGAAAAAGCAATTCATTCCAGTGGATTATGAGTTAGAGATGTTTAAGAAGATGCAAGCCTTGAAGCAGAACAATAAATTAGTACAGGAGTATACCGAGGAGTTTTACAGAATCCTAATTGGGAATGGTCATTCTGAGGCTGATAAAGAGAAGGTTGCTAGATATGTTTATGGCTTGAGACCTAGTATTCAAGAAGAGTTACTTACTATTTGGATGACAACTATAGGAGATTCTTATCAGATGGCATTATAGATTGAGGAAAAGTTGAACAAGACGTTTGAAGGAAGACAAAATAATAGGAACAAAAGTGGAAAGACTGATGAAATAGTTGTTGGAGGTAATCCTAAGAAGACCGATGAAGGATCTGACAATGTTCAAGTCAATAAGAACTATAATAATGGACAGAGAGGGAGATGGAAAAATGAGTTCACTAGTACTTGTTTTCAATGTGGTGAAGAGGGTCATAGAATTTTTCAATGTCCTAGAAAAAGAGTTGCACTAACTACTGAAGAAGACATTGAGAATGTTGCTGAAAAAGGTGAATTTCTTATCACTAGGAGGTTGGCTACATGTGCTAAGGAACCATTACAAAGAAGAAATTTGTTAAGAACTAGATGTAAGTGCAAGGATAAGGTATTTAAAGTTATAGTTGATGGTGGTAGTTCTGACAACTTTGTTTCAAAAGAAATGGTTAGTAAGTTGAATTTGGAAAGAAGGAAACATCCTAATCCTTATCAGATTAGTTAGATACAAGATGTGTCTAAGGTTAGGATTGAAGAGAAATGCTTGGTTGATTTTCAGATTGGATCTTATCATGATGAAATATTATGTGATGTATTGCCTATGGATGCTTGTCATCTATTGCTTGGGAGACCTTGGCAATTTGATAAACATGTTATGTTTGATGGTCATGCCAATACATATGTGGTAATGCGTGGTGGATCCAGGCATAAGTTATTACCCTTGCAAGAAGTTGGGGCTAAGAGATGTGGAGTTATTAGGTGTTGTCCTTATGACAACCATCAGGAGTAGATAGTTGATGAACCTATTCCTGTGGATGAAAGGAAGTTGAGTTTGAAAGGAAATGAGCATGACATAGCTAAGGAATTTATAGAGATTAAGAGGCAGATGGACTTTCTGACAAAGATAGTGCAGCAAATGATGGCACTAGAGATAGAGAGGACTGCAAATGATGCTAAGCTAATTATTAAGTCTAGAGAAGATGATTTAATTGATAGTGGAAAAGATGGTTAGGATCAGCTTATGTCAGTAGCAGAAAGGAAAGATGAGAAAAGTGAAGGACAAGTTGATTTGCTGAGTGTGACAGTGGATAAAGTAAAGACACTATGGAATGAAGGAATAGAGGAGATATAGGTTAAGAATAGATATGGAATACATGTTCATATTCCCTTCAAATGTTCATGAGAACATTCTTTTATTTACTTGGGGTGTTTGATGCAAGAGCATCTCAGGCTTTGAGCAATCTTGCATCAACCAAAAACATTTCCTATTTTCTGTTGTTTGCATTGTAATCATTTAATTTATTGGTTTCATGTTATGATAAGCTTACATTATTTTTAGGACCTATTTTTAAACCTTCTCCTATGATCTCATAAGGATTGGATGGATCATTTCAAAGTTAGAGTTGTTTTACTTGCCGTCGGAGCTGTATTTTCCTACTTTCTGCATGGTGATTGTGCATTGTGTAGTCATTGATCCTTAATGAATCAACCTTTTTATTTCTTGGGGCCTTTAAGAGGACCTAAATTAATACCTTCTCCTAAGACCACAATTCCTAATTCATTATGAGTTGAAAGTTATGACCGTTTTGCTCGAGTACCTATTTTCAGCTTGTTTCATGTGAAATGTGGAGTTTTTCCTCTTGTGTAGTTCCATATGATGAGATGGGGCCTTTCTAAGTTATGGACATGTTCTTGGATCATGTGTGGACCTAAATATAACTTCACATTAAGTTTTTTTCATTTAGTTTTGGTTTACTCTTCCAGGTTAGACCTATAATGTAATTAAATGTCTAACTAGCCGACTTATGGCTTAGCTGGCTATATATTGAGTGCCTTGGTTGATGTAGGGAGTGATATGATGAGAAGAGAATCATTAGAGTAGATTAGAATCATAATTAGATCCTACGAGATCTTGTAGATTAGATGTTTTATCTGATATTGTAATAGCAGAGCTAGTGGTTTGTATGCTTGGAGACAAGGAGATTTCTTGGAGGCTTGCGAGCTCAAGTTTAGATCTACCTTAGTGTTTCCCTCAGTTGCTGATGTATTTTATAGCTGGACTAGCTTGGATACTTTATCATTTCATTGTATAAGGCCACAACCCAGAAGGCCTCACAGCTGGGCATGTTGAATGAAATTCTATTTTGAAGCATTATCTTGTTGTATTTTGCTACAATTGTTGTTGTTATAATTGGCAGTGTAGGTTTGGACCATTCATTATTGGATCCTCCATCCTTGCCCTGCGTTAGATTTTAAGGATAATTTTATTAAAATTCAATCACAAAATAAAACCTATTCAATTCTGCTCAAGGAAGGAATTTAAAATTTATTCTTAACTTATCTTCTTAAGGTCTTGTGGAATCTATTCATAATTCCCATAATTCAAAAACTAAAGGATGGATTTTTAAAGAGATATATGATTCTTAGAAAAGAGGAGACATTGCATACTTTTTAGAGGAAGTAGTACTAGAGTCCCTAAAACAAATGTAAGTAATGGTTGTGATTCCAATATTTTAACTACAGTGACCATTCTTCCAAGTTAAGGAACATGTATTAAAGAGATCTTAATCAACTTCTAATTAAGACCACAACAAATTATACATTCTATGGATGCTTCAACTCATGGAAGATCTGTCAATGGTTGATACCCAAACCAGAACCCAAAATCCAAGAAATAGCTGAATAAAGTGGGAAAGGGGGTACGAAAATATGGTAAAGAGATGTCAAAAGAATGATATAAGGAAATGACCCAAAATAATAGAGTAAGAAATGATGACTTCATACTAATATCAAGTAACGATTAATAGAGAACAAGAGAATAGGCAAAGGGAAAAAATAGCAGAAGTATAGTGTAGCATACAAAAAAAGGAACTGGATTTGATAGGTAATAATGCCCGACATAAAATATGCTCCATAAAATAAAATAAAAATATAATAAATTCTAACTAGCATGCATGGCACAAGCAATGGCGGGGGGAGAGAAATTGTTTCAAGTGTCGTTTGACTAAAGAAAGTTGGCCAAGGGTTCGACATGACAAGAGCCCTAAATGTACAGCCAGAGCACAAACAAAAATAACCATACAAACTATCTCGACAATGAAGGGATGATGGGTTTAAGAGGGTACAAACTCAAAGCCCCCAATCAATAATTTAACAAGAAACATACATCATTTTTTTGAAAAAGAAATGATAGAAGATAACGTGGAAAAGCAATGGAAGAAAAAATCAATAAGGCTACGATCTGGAGAAAGAACGACAACCAAACCCAAGACATCAAGTTGGAAGTTCTTCTTTTGGTATTTTCTAAGAGTAGTTTGTGAAATTCATATCATCGTGTAGACACACACATGTAATGGTTCATTGCACAAGAAAGGAAATACTTAACTACATGTAGAGGATTATCAGAGAGAGCATTATACCAATAAATCAAATGAAAAATAAATGACATCTTATAGATCAATCAAATATGGTACCTTAATTCACAAAGAAAAATCTCAGTCGATTCAATGAAGGTAGGCACCCTAATCACCTCACTTTCCAAAAATGAGCAAAGTCATTCTCCCTATTGAAAACAAAAACCCCCAAATTTATAGAGAACTCTGCATGTAGAACCTTTTTTTCCCCACAATCCAAAACCATTAATCCATTAAATGGAAAAAAACATCCCCACCACCATGCACAGACTGAAACTTAAAATGACAATCCCTTCTCCCCATTCCCACTACTAAACATATGGTTCTCTTTTCTATTCCTAGTGCCAAAAACTAACGAGAGAAAATCCCATTCCAAAAGACATCTCAATCAATATGAATCCCCTCTTTTTTAGTAATTCAAGACTAAAATAAATTCCTATTAAATGGGAAAGAAATAAACCAAAATCTGCTCAAGACTTCAACTCAATATTAGTTATATTTTCTTACTATGAAATAATGCTCTAGATTATTTTAATATTCATTCTAATTAAATATTCTCAACAAGATTAGTCTAAATATTTGTTGAATCATCTCATGATAATAGTGTGGACATTAATACATTCAATAATGTTATCTTTAGAAGGTTACATTTAGATGTATAGTTAGTTTAATTAATTATATGAAATTTTAATAATATAATTATTTTGATGTCTTAGTTTCATTAATTATTGATTTGATCCTTACTAAATATCTTATATTTCCAAGTCAACCAAGTGACAACAAAAGCACTAATGGCCAATGAGAACAAAATAAATAAGAACAATATCGAGCACAAAAGAGTGGGAAATGTGGGATTGAAATCATCTCTGTCAACCACTGATCACCGAGTGGAGGCACACTCAATCCTGCCAATTCAAGGGAGATGTGTCTAGTACCTACAAGTGCATCACAAAGATGAGATACATATATAAATATACAAATGGTAGAAGACAAGGAGGGGGAGCACGACATCATGTGGATCTCCCTAAGAAGTAACTACGACTGCCTCCCCACATCCTATATGCACGCTAGATAAGATAACATATATAACAATCATGAAGATTCATTAGTATTGTTAGTATAATAATAATCATAATCATAATAAAACATATAAACCATCATCCACGATAATACTAGAATAAAATGTAAGCATATTTGGACCATAAAAGGAAACATCCATAACAAAGCAGAAACAAAGTTTAAGCATAATCAAAACATGTACATAAAACCCATAGACATGTAGTGAAAACATGTAACCATCACATCCATGAAAACATAAACTTGAGTAAATCCAACATCATAATGTAATCACATCCATAACCATCAAATATAGCAGGAAGTAAAATTAAGATCATCACGTCTAAGAACCACAGTATCATCATAAAACTAAAACATCCAAAGAAGTATCTAGGTGTCATAATAAAAGTATCATCGCATGTCCACCATCACAAACCAAAGCTAAATGATGAAATAAATATGTCCATGTGGAGGGGCACTACATAACACATGGATAATAGAGTTTGAAATTGACATGAAGAGGGTCCTTATTTCCTTGAATTAAACCTCCATGTATGTCATGTAGTATCTTAGTGACATATTCAAATTATATGCTAACCTATGAGTGTTGAATCTTCACTAAAAAAATCAGCATTTCCACTAGTATTTATTTCCTCCACCTCTCCCCAATACTTGACACCAATCATGATATTAAAAAATTCTATGACTAAAGTTTGTGAATTTTGGCAATTGTCATGTGAAGAGTTGTGGATGATTGCATTGTAACATGTCATATTGCAAGTACTTGAGCTAGTGTATGAGATTTTGTAGGGGATTTCACTTTAGCATAAAGTATTGTTCACACCTACACAAGGTTGTCTAAAGGTTTGTAGTGGATAGTGGATTGGCCCTATCATATCTTTGGTAAATTATGGAAACTAAATTGAAAGTTGCTAAAGATGTACCATTGTTCTTATCTTACAACATTGAATAGTGGGTGTGCGCCCTTGTCTAGTGTAAAATTGATCTCCTCCATTTTGTTATTTATCTCTTAATGATAAGTTGTGGATTTATCTAGTTGACTATATAATCTCTACCACAAGGCTTTCTATAAGTGACTAAAAAACCTAGGGTCCTTGTTAAATGCAATGGGTTTTGGTAGCCAAAAATATATTGTAACATGATTGGAGAAAAGACACACAAAAAGATGTGTTCCTTACATGCAACCAATATAGCAATATTTGAAATATCATTTACTATAACAAATAGTCATTGTGGCATTTTCTTATATAGGTGGTTTCCTAATGAAATCAATGTTTATTACTAGAGGATTGTAGAGCCCTAGCTTATTTTTTGTGGTATTTTTAAGACAATAGGGAATACAAGACTTGGTACGGTGCTCAATGTTTTTGAGTGTGGAAGACCCATTGGTGTAGAAGCACCTAAGGTACATACACATATAGGAGGTCAAAGGCAAAAATATGAACAATTATGATTCTTTGATGTAATAATGTCATTAATGATGTATTAAAGTTCTAATGAGTCTATTAGAACAAATATGTAAGGCTATATGCCATTTTGGTCAAAATTGTGAAAAAGTTGCTCAAGTTGTCAACTAGGTCCTGATTAGGTCCATAAGGTCAAAAGATGTAAAATAACCAATGAAATGGTAAAAAGGTTTTAAAAGGTCATAATATGTTCATTTTTGTGTGTCTAGGTGGTTTATTCAAAGTTGTGAAGGCATTAAATGTAAAAGTGCAAAAAGTTGCACAATTGCACCTTTACAAAATTGACAATTTTACAAATGTTGCACAAAAGATACACTAAGGGTTGTTGTTCAGTCCAAGAGTAGTTAGAAGAGTCTATAATTTTCAAATACATTATAAAAGAGTGTGTAATAGTTGAGGTTGGGTATGGTGATTCAGTGAGAGGCTGTGTGTATTGATCAAATCTAATGTAGCTTTGACTATCTTTAAGTTGTCTGCAAGATTAATGACCAGTTAAGTACACTTTCATCCATGTTGGATGTAAATGATCATGTGATGATCATGTATTGAGTGGAAATGAGGGTTATGAAGTTGTACACCATCAAACCAAAGATATTTGTACTATATTTTTTTTGTAGGGATTCAATAAAGAATCAAAATATGTAAGTGGGCAGTTTAACACAATCACATTTGTGTCTGTTCTTGAGTGAAAAGTCATTAATTGATCCAATTATGTATCTAAGCTCTCCTACAAAGCTTATTGAAATTAGCTAAAAAAAAATTAATCATAAGTAAATGTAATGGGTTTCGATTGATGGGGATTGTGACAGAGGTCATTGAGGGTTGTTTACTATTATATTCCTCTATTATGCAAGTTATTTCTTTATATTAGCACAAAATTTTGAATGCCAAAATTTGATAAGACAAGCTCCTTCTATACATATTCTTCAAGTTTACTTTTTAACCTAAAATTGGCATTATTTTTATCTCCATAAAACCTCTAAGTACCCATCCCCGGGAGTGACTGCATTGGGTACTTGGAGTACCCGAGTACTATGTTACTATGTTGAATGTTCAATGGTTTTGGTTCATTTTGTAATTTTGCTATGTTTAAATATTTCAATTTGGTATATTATACTGAAACTTCATTTCATAACTAACATTTCAAGTTCTATATAACTAGTTCTAAGAATATTTATTACTTGTGACATCATTTTTCTTAGTTTGGAAGGTTATAGACCGAAGTTTTCATAGACCAATTTTCTTTCCTATGGAGAAAGATCATGTTAGATAATATTAGTGAAGAACAAAATAAGGAGACAATTGCTAGATTTTGGTCTAGCTTGAAAAGAAAAGGTGATGGAAAATTTTATTGTCCCTGCAAAAATTGTAAGGGTTTAAAGAGTAGAAGACTTTTAATCACTACAACAGAGAAAAATTATAGGAAGCATGGTCACATTGAAGGGGGGCATGATTATCACCCATTGTTAAGTTGTTCATTATATCATTTTAACAATTTATATACATAAGAAACACCTGATGATGAGATCATGATCATGGTTTATTTATGTTGATCATTTTTATATAGGAAGATCGCCCTAGGGCACATGATGTAGACTACTCCAACTCGGAGAATGTGGTTTTCCAAGTACAGCAACATGATAATGATCCTATAGAAGAAGATGATCATGCGCTAGAAAATTTTTTGAAGATGATGGTACAAATACATCGATCCATGACACATTTAGTACTACCACAACTGATCATGATGATCAAGATGACTTTGATGTTGTTCATGATTTAGCTCTACTTGAGAAGGCATATGAGCCCCTTTACAAAGGCTCTTAAACAAATCTTCTCTCTAGTTTATTTTTGTTGGTGAAATTTAAGGTTATGAATGTTTTATCCAACATAACAATCTCACATATGTTAAGGTATGTCATATATATGATATTTTTTCATCTATTTTTGTTGTTATTTCATCACAGTAAATAAAGGGTGAAACATGTACCATTAATATTCTTTATATTAAAAAATTATATTTTTCATTATAGATTGATAAGGTGAGTTTTTGTTACCACCATCAAATATTATACCTCACTCATACCGAGAATTATCTGCCATTATGAAAGGTACTAGAATGGAGTATCAAGTAATAGATGGATGTCCCAATGATCATATTATATATCATAAACAACATAAATTTGCAATAGAATGCACTGAATGTCATATCACTAGATATTGAACAGATCAACTAACAAAAAAGGTGTCTCGCAAGGTTGTTTGTTTTATTCTCATTATTCCACATTTGCAATGATTAATTAGGTGCAAAATCTTGGTGTAATTTATGGATTACATGTTAAGATTTGGTAATACTGAGAGGGAGTGAAGCAATATTACATCACTTATATAAATTCTTCAACCACTTAACAAATATAAAACTTAAAGAAAATATCCATGCAAAGTAAACATACACAAGATAACCCATGACACCATTATTTGTTCTCGAGGAAAACATGTTAAGGGAAAACCCCAGTGGGGATGGTGCCCAAAAATATTTGCACTAAAGTATAGTGACCCTATTAGGATTCCTAGCCCTGTTAGGAGATTATTATTATATAGAGAAGGTCCTAGTTAAAGGATTGATGAACCCTGTTAGGGGTATACAAAATGTGTGCTTAAGACACTTACAAAATAGTGGACTTCCTATCCTAATATACAAAGAGATTACATATATATCTGAGAAATATTACTGCAAATCCATGCAACCTGTTCTCAATCACCTTGCAGACTATTCTGCTCTGTTCAAACTCACATCCATGAATTATCCATACTCTGCAATCCCATATTACATCATATACTTATACCCAATTAAGGGTATAGTAACTAGGTCAGCCACATAATATTACAACATGAGACCTTATATTACAATGGCATTATTTCAACCATACATACATGATCAATAAATAAAATAACATAACATAGGTCGGCCAATACCTATGCAACTTCGTAAGCCCTAATGCTTTATTTTATGCCTGTAGCTATATTCAAAGAGCTGCATCTCTAAAATAATGCATCCAAAACATGTGCGCTCACACATAGAGATCTTACATACATCAATACATCATCCTATAAATTTTCATGCCATAATTCATCATGTAGCATCTTTGCAATCCATAATATTGTACATATCTGCCTATGACTAACTATGGACTTAGGCATTTTTCACTTCACTACCTATTAGAACTGTGTCCTTATATCTTATGGTGATCATGGGGATTAGTGTTGCCATAAATGACAATATACATGCAATCCAATGTTGACCACTTGCCAAACATCTCCCCCTTTGGCATTGATGGCAATACTTAGTGAAAAATGACTAAGTTTAGAACATCAACCCAAATAAAAAGGCAAAACCATCTATGTACATAACTCTCCCTTTTAACTAGACTTATGAATCCCTATATGTCCATATTTTTCACTACCTACACTCCCCTTTGACATCAATGACAAAGGTGCAAAACAAATTGTGTATATAGTCAAAATTTTGGATATTAAAACTATGTACTTAATGTCTTAAGTACATCGATGAATTTCACCCTTACTACTTGGAATTCAACTTCCCAATTCTTCTTTACTATCTTTGCAACATTGATCATGCCATCTATTGTATGCATAGTTATATCTGCACTCCACAAGTCATTAGGAGTGAATTCCATGTAAGACTTAAGACCAAGATCTAAGTCTACTGAAGTGGTCTCCAAAATAGAAATCTTAGGAACAAGAAGGTTCCTAAGCTCATTGAACCTGTTAAGCATTCTGCTTTTCTCTAATTCTAACACACTGATCTTGTCAAAACTGTTACTGACCTCCCTATTTATATCAATAACCATCTTGTCTGCGCTCTCCTCTGATATCTTCACCAAAGAATATTGTTCTTTCTTTATCAAAACAATAATATTTTGTACATGTTTGAAGGAATTTACACAAATGTTATACATATCCTTCTCTTCCTCAATACACTCCTTTATTTCATTATTTTTTTGTTGAAGAGTCTTCAAATCATTACTTATTCCTTCTTGTAGATTTTCTAGTCTCTTGTCTTCAAATTCGTTGACCACTTTTATTTGTGTTTCCTCTTCAAGAGTCTTGAAACTCTTGTCAACACTATCCAAAATCTGATCCAATTATTATGTGAGATCTCCACTGATAGTTCTTAGATGTGATGAAAAAACATGACTCAAAACTATTATGGTCTTTTCCAAAACTCTTGTTTTCCCATCCTCTTTCTTCTCTGATCTCTCCTTGGCTTTCTCATAAGAAAGTAGTGATAACTTCATTAGATCATCAACTTCCATGCTCTCTATGTCTAGTAGGGACTTGGTCCCACTTGCCAAAAATTGAGGGGTAGCCAATAATTTTTCCTCCTTATGAGGTTCCTCTATGTTCACCTTGACCTCATCTTCTTTCCCCTCTTGTGTTACAATATTTTCTAATTCTCGCTAAGGATTTTCTTCTATCCCCATGCCTTAGCCTCCTCTTTAGGCTAATTTGTGTCTAGGTTCCCAATTATGTCTGTGGATTTAGCAAGTGTTTCAAAAGGGTCTTTCTCATCAAGTGAAGGATTAAGAGATATTCCTATATTCTCCACAAAGAAATTTGGTTCAGATTGGTCTTGAATTGTGTCCTCTGATATATCTTTGTCTGCAGTTGTAATCACCAAAAACTGGTCAGGATCATTCATATGATTAATCAAGACAAAACTAAGGAGAAATCAAGGCAATTGAATCAAAATAAGCATTTAGCCAATCAAAATTAAAATCGAGCTTCAATTCAATTTAATTAAAAATCAAAGCCATAAAGATCAATTAAAACCTATCAAATCATGATAATTTAAATCAATGTGCTATCAATCCAATTAATTGTATAGTTTGAATTAAATGAAATCAACCCATTCAAGGGGTGCACATGGCTAAACAAATTAATTAAATTCAATTAATTAAGTCCTATTTTCTCTCAACACCACATGGGAGGAAAAAGCCTCAACCAATAGGATTTAAGGAAAAAGCTCACATGGATCAAGCCAAAATGAAGCTCAATCACTCATTCCAAAAGAGCATCTTGTCCACTCATCTTGTCTTCTTGTCCCAAGCTTTGAGGACACAATATTTAAATTGTCTTCAAAGGGTGGAACCAAAGACTCAAATCAATCTTAATCATGATCAACACAACTACACCCCCTACCCTTGCCTAAATCTATAAAAGGAAGGCTAAAATCAATCAATAATCAATCCACAAATCTGAGAATTGCATCTAAACTCTTGCATTTTATAGCTAGAAAAAAAAATCAAGGCTAATTAGTAGTATTTCATTTGGAATTGAACAATTTAGCTTGCTTATAATATCATTTCTCATTCTAGGACTGTCATTAATGGAGGCTTGCTAAGAGCTTCAACATTAACACTCTTAGTTAGAGAGCCATAGAGTGCTTCATTGCTCATTATTTTCTTAAATAGATTGCTATATTTTGGTTATTTAGTTTCTATTTGATTTATTGACAATACTAACCCTATGAAGATACAAAGTCCTGTATACAAAATGTCGCCCACCATGGGGCTCTAGGCTTCACTTTCTAAAAATCTCATATTCTTCATATTTGTTCATTTTTTTGTATGTTTAACTCTCAGTTTTGTAATGAAACAACACTTTTGAGACTTCAAACGACACTTTTGAGCAGTTAAACAGCGCTTTTGAGCACTATTTCAGCACTTCTATGACAAATTTGTGTGCCTTTGCAGAGTCAAACAACGCTTTTAAATCCATCTGACTTCTGTCTTAAATTATAACATCACTTATTCCCTGACTATTGAGCGCATCTGCATATTTCTCCAGCACTTTTACTTACTTTCATAATCTTTTGCTTGATTATTTAGCACTTTTATTATCTATTTTTGCACTTTTAAAAGTTTAAATAGTGATTTTGAGCCGATCTACAATGCTTTTAAATAGTTAAATAGTGCTTTTAATCATTTCTATAGTGCTTTTGAATAAACTACAATTTTTTATATTCTGACTGTCAAAAAATGAATTTTATGACTCTGCAGGATGACTGATCATAGAAAAGCAAAAAAGCCAGAAAGCAGATTCAATCAAGAAGGCAAAGCTTTGACAAGGAAAATCAAGGAGGAGAACATTACTCGCGTTAAACTTATTTTGGAGGATTCGCAGCAAGAGGCTCAAGTATATGAACATTATCTCAAAGTTGTAGAATCTTATAAGGCAAAATTTGTATCATTGAATTGGATCTATTCACCTTAATCAAGTTTTGTTAAATTTGATAAATAAGGCCTTATTTTCAATTCTATCTTGCTTTCTTCACTTTGGATATTGGTGTTGACTAACTTGTTGGAGGAAAAGCACATTGGAAAGGAATGATCGCCAAGGTAAGCATTAAAAAATGAAAATCAATAAAAAATGCCCCTAGCCTTTGCTAGCTACAAGGAAAAGGTAAGCCTAAACTTAGTCATTTTTTTCCTTAAATTGTGGCTTTGGTGTTTTCAAAAATCTAGTAATTAAAATGCAGCCTATTATTGTTTGAGAAATTGTGACACTAGGTCTATGCTCTTCACTTCTTTTACTAAATCAAAATGCCAAACATGCCAAAGTTTCTCAATTAAAAGAAAGGTTAAGGAAATCAAGCACATAAAATCTTAAACCCCTTGTTTGTGGAGGAGAGTAGCAATACTCAAATCCCATTAGTTTAGTGGGTTGGTAATTGAACATTGTTAATTGTGTTTGGGAAATTAAAGAGTAGCTAGGGATATGCTCTTCACCTTTTGGTGAATCAAATTCCCAAAAACTATCTCTTAACTCCATTTTCTTGCTTTTACATGAACATGCTAGATCTTTAGTTGGGCTCACCTCCCAAGATTTTCCTTAACGAGGCCAGTGAGAGGGACAACCCAAAGTGGGATACAATCACCTTTGCTGCGATCATCCAACCCACTATAAAATGAAACGCATGCATCCTTAATGGGGTGTGTGACAAAAGGGTGTTAAATTTTTGAACTTCCTCGAGTAGTCCTTCGCGATTGCGAAACTCCAACATACCGATGGTGGGAAGCCTCTTAATATACTTGGAGGATGAAAGTTTAATATCTATTTTGAATGGATTCTTGATTAAATACCTTGCTAAATTAGCAAGCCTGCCTCATTAGAGCCATTTTAAAAGCCAAATTTGACCTTAGGTAGATTACTTGGAAGAATTTCTTGTGATAATTGATAAAATCATTGTGTTGTGCTTGAAGGTCTTTGATTACAAAAATAAAACATCTATTAAGATCCAAAAATCAATTAACAACAAAAATTCAAAAGAACATTCTATTCACAAGAATTCAAGAAATGGAAAAAGAAATGGAAACATTATCTAACCAATTCTCATTAAGAACATTGTTTCCTTACCTCTATGATCAAGAAAAACATCATGAACGCCATATCTTTGATAATTCAAAATTTTATCAAAAATAATATCATGAAAACCCTATATTTGATCAAAAATATCCTAATGATAAACCAATATTTGATGAAGAACCTATTTCAAAATATCAAGAGAATCTTATCTTTGATCAAGGAAATCAAGAGGAATTAGTCCCATCTCAACAATATTCATCATATGACAACTCTTTGAGAAACACAAATACATCCAAATATCCTTGGGATAGATAATTTACTCCTTTGGGAATTTCATATGAAACAACTTTGGAAAAACTCCTTGAAAATGATCTCATCACGTTGCCTCAAATCACTTCATGTGGTTTTATCTTTTTGAGTAACTATTGTGCATATCATAGACATAATGAGCATGAAACTTCAGATTGCATGGAGTTGAAACATAAAATCCAAAATCTTATTGATGATGACTTAATTGAAATTGAAGATTCTAATGATTCATCTAATGAAGATAATACTCTCAAGCAAGATCAAACTTATGAACACATGTCTAGTGGTGATCCTCTTATAGCTTTCACCTATTCCACCATTCCTCCATTTCATATAGAAGCAAAGCTATCCAATATTCCTCCATCAAACAAAGATCCAAATAGTTTTCATAATGACTATGTATACCCTCAAGGGCTACCTCTAAAAGAGATCCAAGCTAACCTACATCTTGGTACAAACTTCTTTCATGCTTCAAAGGTTATAGACTCCAAGCCTTCATGTGCTACAATGCCTATTGTACCTATTTCAAATGAACATCCATCATCCCTTCAAGAATCCCTCATACGGATCCAAACTCCTACATTGTCCTTAGAAGTGGCTCCATGTCAAGAGACTAATCAAAAGTGCAAAGAAACAAGTATTATTAAGGATCAAGATCAAGATAACATCCCTCCTTATCCTATATTTGACCAAATTCCCATATCCCAAGAATCCCATGATGAATCCTTCATACCCTTCCATTTATTTAAAGAAGATATCCTTCCATCTCAAACACCCCATATTCCTTCACCTCCTATATCATACCCATATCCTAAGCAATATCAAGGTATTCCTTCCATCTCTAATGAACTTATTGAAAATCAAAAGAAAAGTATTCTTCCTAGGCTATCAAAAGATCCTTGTCAAGATCAAAGTACCCCAACATCCACTTTTCATAAGCCTCCATATCTATCTCAAACTTCAACTACTCCTATCAAAGTCACTCCTCTCAAAGCTACATATAAGCCTATTGGTACAAAAATAAACCTAAAAGACAAAAGCCTTGGCCATGCAACTCAAAATAAAGATGTTGATATCCCTCCCACATATCATTTATCTCCATTTTCACATAAGCATATTCCTTATACATCCTCCAAATCCATCCTTGGTCCCTATATCCCAAAGTTGAAACCTTCATATCTTCCATCCATATTGGGTCCCTACATTCCTCCATTAACCTTTCATACCATCCCTATCCCATCATCCCCATACCTTACCATGTATCAAGATCAACAAAGACATACATACTTGATAAACCAAGTACCCATCCATGTCAATCCTCCATATTAGACCATCCATATGAACCAGCCATATCAACCTTATTCATCCACCAATCCCAAGTCCTTTGGAAGAAATTTGGATGTGCAACATAAAAATCAGAAATCCAAGAATCCACTTATGTATGAAGAGCACCATGTCCCATCTAATTGACATGTAAATGCAAGAAAAAAAGAAATATTCAAGAGACCACAAAGGTCCATCAAGCAAAAAGAAAAATCAAATAAAATGTGGGTTCCTAAATCCCTCATTGAAGAAATGCATTCTAAAGCATCCAAAAGGAAAGAAAAATCAAAGAAAGTGTGGATTCCCAAGTCACTTTTGAAGGACTTACACATGAAAGAGAAATCAAATTTGACATTCAAGCTTCCAAAAGCTTCCACTCCACATTCTCTGAAACACATTCCATCTTATCCATCTATTTTGAGTCCTTGTGTCCCAAGATCCATATCCTCTCTTACATCAAAATCCCAAGCTATCTCACCCATTTTTCCTCCATTATTCCACTACCCTTCAAGGTGTGTATCAATATTGATCTTGATAATACTTCTTATCCTCCTATTCAGTATCCTTCCATTCCCTTTTTCACACCCACTCATGGAAAAACTTATTATCCTCTTATTTGTTATCCTTCCATTTCCCTTATCCAATCCATCGCATAAATCTTTAGCCACCCTCTACCTTATCCACCATATCATATTTTTGTCACCCCATCAACATCTTTGAGCATACTTTTCAGTAGCCTTGGCCCATCATATCATACCTTTTCAAGCAGTATCCAAAGAGAATGAGGCTCGAGTCCATCCAAAAAGAGAAAATCGAAGAAAAAAAAAGAAGAAAAAGAAAAAGAAAAAAAAGGAAAATAAATCCATCCTATGGTGAAAACCACTTCTTGTCGCATCTTGGACAAGTACCATGATGAAAACTTGGCAAACAGACGTCATGCGTAATTCCTCTCTCTTTCACTCTATACTTGGGGACAAGTTCCATCCATAATATCTTTCATCTTTCTACCATTGATCTCACTTGCATCTGTATTCCATCTTTCACCTTTTATCTTGACAAGGTTGAACATATATGTGAGCATTAAATATCTTTCCATGCATTATCCTATCCATTAGCCTATTCACTTACTGCATTCATGCTACCCTATCATGATCTTGCTTATCTTAAAGCCATCTTCATTATTCCTAAGAAGCCTTCCCATAATCCCAAACCATTCACTCATAGCCTTCACCACCCCTTTATCATGATTGTGTGATCCTATCCACATAGATCCCTTAATCTTGATCTAAATGAAAAATAAAAGAAATGGAAAAAAAAAATGTTAGAAAAGTCTCTTGATATGTCCACTCCTTTGGACCATTGTCATGACTCCAGGTCATTATTCCATATGTTATCCAACACCACATCATTGGCCTATATTGAGATATTATTTTTCCTAGCTTGGATAATCTTGGGGAGATAGTCCTATGGGTAACACACTTGCTTCATCCATCATTGCCTATTCATTGGTGAATCATTAGTTTGCAAATCAATCTTTCATGTCCTATACCTTGCTAGACATTGGGGACAAATTCAATGTGATCTTGTTTGAGGACTAGTAATCTCTAAAAATCTATAAATAAATAAAAAGTGAAAATGTTCCTCAAATAATTCAAAAACATCAAAAAAATCTAAAATTCAAAAAACATAAAAAATCTCTAAAATCCAAAAAACATAAAAAATCTCTAAAATTCAAAAACATAAAAAATCTCTAAAATTCAAAAACATCAAAAAATCTCTAAAAATCCAAAAAAAATAAAAAATCTTTAAAAAGCCAAAAAGCCAAAAAAAAATCCAAAAAATTGCAAATCTTAAGTAAACACTCAAAAGTTGCATTGCCCAACAAAGCACGATCTTTGATAAATCAAACCAAGGGCACCAATCCAAATTCAATGAGCTTATCAAAATAGACACAAGTTGGCTCAAAATCATTGCATCAAAATTGAAAAATTGCTACACTTGAACTTATCGATCAATATTACATTTCAAACATCCAAACACTTGATTTAAACAACAAAATTTGAAAAATCAGATAAAAATCCAAAAAACTTAATCATATATCAAACATCTCTAAATCAACAAATCAGATCAAAATCTAAAAGGCTTAAACATAAGTAAGAATCAAAGTGGATGATGTTTTTAAAATATGGATCTACAAACAAAAGCAAAAATGTTCAAAGTGTTACTAAATTTTTGAAATCATGTCTTTTTAGCAAATCGATGATGTTTGACTAGATGAGCGATGATGAAGACATGGTATTTTCTTGATTTCTTCTTGAGTACTTTCCATGTTGATTCATAGCAGTATGCAAATCCGTCAAATGACATGATCATCAAAGAATCATCAAGGACATTTGTATATGAAATGGATCAATTCTTTGTTTGTTTACTTGAAATTGTTAAAATCTGAGGAAAGAGGTATTCATATCATCATGGTTGAACCAGTGAGGGTTGTACCAATTTCATGTTCCAAAAAGATCGATGATGAAAATAAGCTCCTAATTTTGAATAGTGATAGTTAGCTGCATACATCCTAGATTAAATGCATTTAAGGTATTTGCCTTTCTTAGCTTGAAAATAGATTTGAAAAAGAGAAAATAGAAAGGGGGTGGAGTTATCATCATCAAAAGACCAAATCAAGATAAATCAAATGATCAATGATATCATCAATAGTACATCATAAAATCTATTGGAATATACATCATCAAATCTCCATCAATATATAATCAAAGTCTTGACTAACATCATCAATGTCTGAAGTATCCATCATCAAAAATCATGTTCAATCTGATCATCAAAGGTACATCAACATCATCAAGATACAGGTACATCAATGTTATCAAGATACATCTTCAAATGTTTGATCCATCAAATGATCCATGCTACATCAAGGACATCATCAATAATCAATCGTGTTGATCAACTAGGGGCAACCTAATCCTGTTCATCACCTTCTCTTCTATCAATCTCTAATTTTGCATCATGAGAACATCCAATCAACTCTATATTGATCAAAATATCTAATTGTATCATGTATCAAAAATCAATCAGTCAAATCATCCAATTGATCATCTAATGTCAATCAAGTTATCCTATCATCCATTTGCTCATCTTGAGTGCATTAAATCTCCTAACTCTATATCGTGAGGAAGGAAAATCATTGTTTTGTCTCTCTAGATCTTGAGAGTGAAATATCAACCCATCAACTTATCATATCATATTGACATCAACATCAACCAAGTGATTTAGATTGACATCAAATGATACCAAACCATCATCAAATCATTCACAACATCAACAACATCTTATCAATCAAATCTTTTCTCATCAAATTCTCTCATGATTGAGGGAATTTCACATTTATTTTATCGGGAAACAAATTGAAATTTCCCAGTCTCAACCAAATCAGCCACAATCATTTTGATTCATTTCCTGAGGGGGCATACTCTCAGATTATCAAAAACAACAGAAAAATCATCAAATCAGGGGAACGACCATCAAATCAAAGTGTAATCTTTTATCAGAAAAAATTTCGCTAATCAATTGAAAGGGGCATCAAATATCAAATTGAATCAAATCAGGTACCATATTAGGCAATCTATCATCAAATCGACCATCAAGGACTTCAAATCAATTAGAATCTACATCTTTTATCGAACATCAAAATCGACCATAACAGAATCAGGACCTTTTATCAAGTTGGATCAGAACATTCTTTGAATTGATACGCTTTGCATATCGACTCAAAGAGGGGCATTTGTAATCACCAAAAAGTGGACAGGATCATTCATATGATTAATCAAGGCAAAACTAAGGAGAAATCAAGGCAATTGAGTCAAAATAAGCATTTAGCCAATCAAAATTAAAATCGAGCTTCAATTCAATTTAATTAAAAATCAAAGCCATAAAGATCAATTAAAACCTATCAAATCATGATAATTTAAATCAATGTGCAATTAATCCAATTAATTGTATAGTTTGAATTAAATGAAATCAACCAATTCAAGGGGTGCACATGGCTAAAAAAATTAATTAAATTCAATTAATTAAGTCCTATTTTCTCTCAACACCGCATGGGAGGAAAAAGCCTCAACCAATAAGATTTAAGGAAAAATCTCACATGGATCAAGCCAAAATGAATCTCAATTACTCATTCCAAAAGAGCATCTTGTCCACTCATCTTGTCTTCTTGTCCCAAGCTTTAAGGACACAATATTTAAATTATCTTCAAAGGGTGGAACCAAAGACTCAACTCAAGCTTAATCATGATCAACACAACTACACCCCCTACCCTTGCCTAAATCTATAAAAGGAAGGCTAAAATCAATCAATAATCAATCCACAAATCTGAGAATTGCATCTAAACTCTTGCATTTTATAGCTAGAAAGGAAAATCAAGGCTAATTAGTAGTATTTCATTTGGAATTGAACAATTTAGCTTGCTTATCATATCATTTCGTATTCTAGGACTATCATTAATGGACGCTTGCTAAGAGCTTCAACATTAACACTCTTAGTTAGAGAGCCATAGAGTGCTTCATTGTTCATTATTTTCTTAAATAGATTGCTATATTGTGGTTATTTAGTTTCTATTTGATTTATTGAGAATACTAACCCTATGAAGATACAAATTCTTGTATATAGCAGTAGTATCCTTAACTTTTATTTTTATTTGTCTTCTTCCTTCTCCTTGCACTTAGAGAATTCTCCTATGTTTATGTCCTTAGGATTTTTTCTAGGTGCTTGCATCATTACAACATTAGGTCTAAATTTAAATAAGACCTTCTCAATGGCTCTGTGAGCTTCTTCAATTACTTCTTCATATAGTCCAGCCATGATCCTTATTGTCCTCAACTTTGTCCTTAGGTGAGGCTTAAGTTCCTCCATTAGCCTATTGTTTTTTATAATTGACATGACAAGATTTTCTTTTTGTTAAGGCATCTTGCCTAATCTTTTTGTTCTCATCATATTCCCTTCTCTTTCTTGCTTCTAGTTTCTCAAACAATTCTCTAAGTATACTCCCTTCTAATTCAATCAAGTTCTTCTTAAAAGCAATCATGTATCTAACAATTATGTCTTCAATGTTAGCTTGATCAAAAATATCATATATTTCATAATATATATCAGTAGATATCAACTTACCTTCTTGAACAACTCTCTTCTCTAGTGATTTGAGGTCAGGCTTCCATTTCTTTTTGGGGTCCTCTTCTCTTTTCTTTTGTTCTTCTTATTTCTTTTTTTGCTCTTCTTCTTTCTTCTTATCAGGCTCATTCTCCTTCTTCTTCTGCAGTGATTCCTTAGGAGCTATTTATGTGTCTTTCCTCTTATGTGGATTCTTAGTAGCCTTTTCCTTGGGCCTATGTGTCATATGTGTGGGTGACACATTCTTCCCAGCCTATCTTTGTGATGTCCTTCTAGGTGGAGTAGGAGATGATTCCTCCACTACAACCTCTGGGACAGGTGCGGTGGTGGTTTCTTCTTTTGTTGCCTCAATAGCAGGCTCATGTGAACTAGTTTTTTCCTTCTTCTCTATGATTTTCCTCAGTTCCTCTAGTTGATCCTTAGTAATTCCTTGCTCTGCAACAATTTTATCTACCATCTTCTCCACCTTCTTGACTCTTTTCCCTTTAGATAAATCCTCTTCAACTACCACTAAATTTTTAATGTATGCACCCCATATTTCAGCCTTGGGGTCCTTTGGTATTCTCAAAAGATATTCAACATGTAGTTTCAACAAGCTCTCATCAACCTCATAACCTATAGGGGTACGCCATGAAGTTCTTGGCTCTGTAGACTCAATGCGGGTGTAATCCATTTCCACCCTAAAACATATTGTGTCCTTGTACTTATTTACAAGGTCTCTTGGAATCCTTTCTCTTTGATGCATATCTCTTTGAAAAATTTTGAACTCTCCTACTAGATTTGTGAATATGTACTTTTCATCATGGCTTTTGTATATGTTGCTGACCAACTGCATTGTTGGCCCTCCATCTCTCTATAGGAACAATCCAGGAAACTTGTGTACAATATGGAAATAGATGTACAAGATCAAAGAACCAAACCTAAAAGGTATTGTAGTCCTATTTTTCTTTCTTGCATTGATGGTATCCATAATTTTCTACCTTAGGATCTCATAGAGATTATACTTCTCATTCTCCTTGACCATCTGGTAGCCCATATCAATGAATTGAGTAGACATAGAGTTAGTTTTTCTACTATACTGAACCTTATATCCTAGAATCATGGTGATGACTCTCACATCCCTTTTTTTAATCTCTCTCACATTTGTGTCTCTTTTGTTTTAGTACAACCTATCAGGGTAATCACCTTCTTCTTGGTGTTCTTTGCAGTGACAAGTAACTTTTCGTCATTAGGAAATATAGTGATATCATTAATCATTTCATTGGTGATCTTGATAGGATTACCTCCAATCCAAAATAATTGGTCATGGAAGCGGCTTAGTATAATATTCATCTATTCAGTTTTGTCAAACTCATAGAATTGTGCAAACTTTATGATCCCTAGGTCATCCAAAAATGCATATTCAGGTTTCAACTGTTCATCCTCATCATATATTTCCACAAACTCCTTCATTATTTCTAATGAACCAATATCCTCATACCTACAATGTATGTATTCCCTAATATCTTCTATGTGAAGTACACTAGGTGGCATATGTGAGAATGCACCTTCAGGATCATCCTCAGTTGACTTATGAGGGTGCCTTTTGAATTCATACCTTGTTTTGTCCTTAATATCAAAAACCTTGGGTGCTTCCATGCTTAACAATCTTCTAGAAATTGAAATGTGTGAGATTAAACTAGGGTTTCATAAATACCTTCACTGCAATGTTGTAGAACTAGAGTTCACCTTCTAAATTTCCAAAGATCTTTGATCAAATCACTTCACTCCCTTTACTTCTTTAGCTCCTAGACTCTACTCATAAATTCTCTATGATTGAAATGGTGACAAATATACTCAAGTATAACATCTTATACTTCATAGTGTACAAAAATCTATTTAACTTGTGTAAGATGATAACTTTCAGAAAACTATTTCTTCATCTGCGACCATAGATATGACAATGTAGATCCATGTGGTGAGTACTGAAATCATAACATGTCCAAATACAATTGTATCCAAGATCACATAGCTCCAAATACTAATTCAAGGGCAAGATGGGATTCTTGTTTTATTTTGGCAATGCTCCCACTAAGGCCTTCAAGGCCATTTATGCTAATGAAGATGTATTTAACCCATGCGAAGATCTAGTAGGGTCTATTGGGCCTTCCTGAATTCTCGCAGCTCCTTTGTTTGTTTCATCACTGTTATCCTTTTCTTGATTGTTCTTAACCCACTTTTCTTTGTATTCTTCCTTTTTCATTTCCAATGGTTTGGGTGTCCTTTTTAGTAGTCCATTAAACTTGCAATACTTTTCAATATGTCCATAATTGTTGCACTTAAATCGTGTAACCTTCTTCTTAGGTCTGAGCTGACTGTAATCAATCTGCAACTTGCAATATTCGGCGATGTGTCCAAAGTTAATGCAATTGTAATACATAACCTTCTTAGGTCAATTATTAGGTTCATTTTCATCTTTCTTACTATCCTCAGGCTTGCTCGCATTAGGTTGGTTGTCCTTCTCATCACTTTCTTTCACAGTCTCATCTAGCTTACTGGTTTCACTTTCTTTCTCAACATTCTTGTTCAAATTGGAATAAATAGGTCTTCTAAATCTCATATTAGGCCTTCTAAATTCCTTTACTTTATGACCATAATTGAAGCAATTAAAGCAATAACCAGGGATTATTGTTTCTTTTACCTTTGTAATTTTTCTTCAAGTGATCTTCTTAATTGCATCCATGACATTTGTCTTCTAAGGGTTTTCTATGCTCTTTATTAGATTCATCATCTTCTTCTTTCTTTGGTGAGTCAACTTTTATGACCACATAACCTTTCTTAGGAAATATTACTTCAAATAATCCAACTCCATTCAGATCTCCAACTGGTTTCTACATTTCCATTTGTTCATCAATCTTCAAACTATTCTTATGAAGTTTTTTTATGCGTTCCTTGGTTTCTTGAAGTTCTCTTGTTACCAAGATATTGTATTTTTCAACCTTATGATACTTTGTAGTCATTTCTTCTAGTTGTAGTTTCAATATGGTTGCCTTTGTTTATGCTAAATGCAAATCATCCTTTATTTTCTTGTTCTCATCTTTTGCTTCATCAATCTCTATCATCACTTCTAAATTTGAAATTTCATATTCTTCCTTGAATTCTTCATTCTCTTTTTTGAACTTTTCAACTTGTTCTGATTCTGATTGGTCCTTGAGTGATTCTTCTCTTTGATTTCTTTCATGTCTCAACTACTCCTTGAGTTTTCTGATAAAATCATCTACCTTTTTCAATTTGTACTTCAAATCTTCATTTTCTGCAATTGCCTCATCAAGATCATCTAATGCAATGTTATAATTATTCTTTAAAGTGTTATAATCCATCTGGATCTCTTTTAAGTTGTTAAGCTTTCCTTCCAAGGGCATGTTGCTCAGTTACCAATTGTTAGGATTTGGTAATACTGAGAGGGGGGTGAATCAATATTATAGCACTTATATCAATTATTCAACCACTTAACAAATATAAAACTTAAAGCAAATATCCATGCAAAGTAAATATAGATGAGATAACTCATGACACCATTATTTTGTTCTCGAGGAAGCCCTACTAAGGGAAAAACCATAGTGGTTAAGGTACCCACAAATATCTGCAATAAAGTATAGTGACCCCGTTAGGAGTCCTAACCCTCTTAGGATCTGATTATTATATAGAGAAGGTCGTGGTTAAAGAAATGATGAACCATGTTAGGTGTATACAAAATGTGTGCTTAAGACACTTACAAAATAGTGGACTTCATGTCCGAATATACAAAGAGATTACATATATATCTGAGAAATCTTATTGCAAATCCTTCAACCTATTCTCAATCACCTTGAAGACTATTATGCTCTGCTCAAACTTGCATCCATGAATTATCCATACTCTACAATCACATATCACATCATATACTTGTACCTGATTAAGAGTATAGTAACTAGGTTAGCCTTTAATAGGCATTTACAAAACATAATTCAATGTCAGCCACATAGTATTACAACACACGACCTATAGCTATATTCAGAGAGTTGCATCTCTGAAACAATGCATCCAAAACATGTAAGTTCGCACATAGAGCTCTGCCATACATCAATACATCATCCTATAACTTTGCATGCCATAATTCATCCTGTAGAATTTTCTCAATCTACAATACTGTACATGTCTACCTATGATTGATTGTGGACTTTGACATTTTTCACTTCACTGCCTATCAAAACTATGTCCTTGTTTCTTCCACTGATCATGAGGATAAGTGTTGTCATAAATGAAAACATACATGCAATCCAATGTTGACCACTTTCCAACATTACCATGCACACAATATAATTCAAGATGACATTATTTGAATTCTTGTGGATGGTTCTACATTTATGGACATAGATGAAAAATGACCACACTTTAAGGAAGAACCTCATAATCTTGGTCTTTCACTGGCAGCGGACGATGTCAATCCATTTGGAGAGTTGAGATCTATTTACTAGGTGTGGCCTATTTTTGTTATCAACAATAACATTTGTCCAGGGATGTCAATAAAGAGGGAGGACATAATGTTGGCAATGATTTTTCTAAGTTTTTTATTTAATAGTCATCTACATTAAATTATAAATATTATAGTAAAATAGTTATAATAATTATGTAATATTTTTGTTCATTCAACTAGGTAAGTACCAGGTTAAAGATATAAATATATATATTGAGCCTCTTATCGACAAGTTTCTAGAGTTATGAAATGATGTCACTATGTATGATATCTCTAACCAATAGGATAAAGACAATTTCAATTCCATGCAATGATTGCATGGACAATTCATGATGCCTCAGAGCTAACACATTTTTGTTGTATGTTATAATGTTCAACTTTTGTATAATTATAATTATAAAAATTAACATAATTAATCCAATTATACATGATCTTGTAGGTCTTCAAACAAAAGGAAAAATCTCTGTCCATTTTGTGGTCCAAAGATGAAATCTCATCATTCAAAAAGTTTAGGAAAATAGGTTGTTGATGAGTATAGGAACTTCCTCCATAGAATTCATAAACATTGAAATATTGAAAAAAAATCTTCTCAATGGGAAAGAAGAGACTATATCAAATCCACGAAAAATGACACCTCGTCTATGGAAGTTGGAATATAATAGAATTAATCACCAAGGTAATGTCATTCCATCTAATGGTTTATGTTTAGAATTTAAATTGTTGTATTGTGTTTTGTTTACTAATGATGTAGTCGATGATCATGAAGGTCGTCAAGGCATTAATGACCACCTTCCAAAGGGACTAAAAATTTATCCCAGATAATTTAGTAGTTTTCCCTACTATGAGAAGCTACAAATTGTGCATTTGTTTGATACTATGCATATTGGAAATAATATAACATAAACATTATGGAAAATATTGGATGGAAGGCATGATAAATAAAAAATTGTCAAAATTTTTAGTGACATTAAATAATCCATTCATGCAATGAAAAGTGTCATTCAATCAAATAGAAATGGAGACCAGATTAATATAAGTGCCCTTCCTTGGTTATTAATGGAGAAGCAAAGAAATTCTATAAAAGAAGTCATGAAAAAATTGATTTCCCACAGGATTTTTTGTGAACATAAACAATCTCATATCAAAGAAAAGTAAATTTGGGCTAGGGATGAAAACACATGATTGGCATACCTTCATTAAGGTAATTCACGTTCTTATGTATTTACTATATATTTGTATATTGCATGTACTTTTCATTGTATTATGTTAGAAAATAATGAAAAGTTCATTTTATAATTGTTACAATATGTTCTACCTCTACCTCTCTCATACCACTTAGACAATAATGTCAAGCAAGTTATATATGATCTTGGAAAATACATGAGGTAAGTAATGTAGACACCTAAATTTGATTACAAAATTAAGTAATCTTATTTAGTTCTCTCCTAAGGCATTTATTAATTAAATATTAATTATTTAATTGATTTATACCATCCCCTAGTTGATTAATTTAATTAATTAACTATAGTCCAATTAATTATCTAAATGACAACCCATAATCTGATAATTAATTAAAACCCTCTTCCTTTGTTAATTTAAATAAATATTGATGCAGGAGCATCCTGGGTGTAAGAGCAATCTTGCATCACCCAAAAATATTTCTGTTTGCTTTTCAATAAGGACTATCTTGTGCAGAGCTGCTATTTATGGAAACTTACTATTTTTAGTAAGTTGGTCATGCAATCTCAGAATGTTCTGGTTTCACAGTTGGAGGTTCATCTTAGTCATATCAGCTTGCCTGTAAAGTTTCATTGCCGGATCAAGTTTGGTTTTGAAGATATTGAAAATTTTCGATATTAGAAATAAGGTACAAAAATTTTGAACTCAGTTTTGAAGGCTTTAGAGGCCCCAGATGAGGTCAAAACTTTGGTTGAATGAAGCTTGTTTAACTTAAGTGTTGTAGAGCACTTCATGCCCTTTCCGAAATGGGGTCGTAATAGTCAATCGGGTCAACGGGTGATGACTTATGGTCTCCGGAAGTTGGGTCACCTGAAATGGCAGAAAATGATTTTCCTTCAAAAATTTTGTTTGGGTTTCAAAAGTTATTTTGAGCCGACTTTGATGTAATAAATTGAAAAATAAAATAATTCTAAGTTTGGTCTGCCTTATTGGCTAAAATTCTAGAACCTTCCCAAGCGGTAGAAAATTGCCTATATAAGGAAGGCCGTAGTGTTGTCTTAGGCAATTCGGGACAATTCTGGGTATTGATTCGATACTTTGTCCTACAAAATATTGTAAGGGAATGCCCATGTGGTTTTGCATATTGTAATTTTGAAAGTTTGTAATTCCACATTTGTGGAGATAATAAGAAGCCCATTTTATGTTCTTGCATATTGTTGTTGTTTCTTTGTTTCTATTATGTGTTTGTGGTATTAAGGGGAGCACCCTTCATCAAATAACCACTTAGACAATAATGTCAAGCAAGTTATATATGATCTTGGAAAATATATGAGGTAAGTAATGTAGACACCTAAATCTAATTACAGAATTAAGTAATCTTATTTAGTTCTCTCCTAAGGCATTTATTAATTAAATATTAATTATTTAATTGATTTATACCATCCCCTAGTTGATTAATTTAATTAATTAACTATAGTCCAATTAATTATCTAAATGACAACCCATAATCTGATAATTAATTAAAACCCTTTTCCTCTATTAATTTAAATAAATATTGATGTAGGAGCATCCTAGGTGTAAGAGCAATCTTGCATCACCCAAAAATATTTATGTTTGCTTTTCAATAAGGGCTATCTTGTGCAAAGCTGCATTTATGGAAACTTACTATTTTTAGTAAGTTGGTCATGCAATCTCGGAATGTTCTGGTTTCACAGTTGGAGGTTCATCTTAGTCATATCAGCCTGCCTGTAAAGTTTCATTGTCGGATCAAGTCTAGTTTTGAAGATATTAAAAAAATTTGATATTGAAAATAGGGTACAGAAACTTTGAACTCAGTTTTGAAGGCTTTAGAGGCCTTGGATGAGGTCAAAACTTCGATTGAATGAAGCTTTCTTAATTGAAGCGTTGTAGAGCACTTCACGCCCTTTCTGAAATGGGGTCATAATAGTAAATTGGGTCAACAGGTGATGACTTATGGTCTCTGAAAGTTGGGTCACCTGAAATGGTCGAAAATGATTTTCCTTCAAAATTTATGTTTGAGTTTCAAAAATTATTTTGAGCCGACTTTGATGTAATAAATTGAAAAATAAAATAATTCTAAGTTTGGTCGGCCTTATTGGCTAAAATTCAGGAACCTTCCCAAGCGGTGGAAAATTGCCTATATAAGGAAGGCTGTAGTGTTGTCTTAGGTAGTTCGGGACAATTCTGGGTAGTAGATCTGGGTATTGATTCGAGGCTTTGTCCTACATAATATTGTAAGGGAATGCCCATGTGGCTTTGCATATTGTAATTTTGAAAGTTTGTAATTCCACATTTGTGGAGATAATAAGAAGCCCATTTTCTGTTCTTGCATATTGTTGTTGTTTCTCTGTTTCTGTTATGTGTTTGTGGTATTAAGGGGAGCACCCTTCATCAAATAACCACTTAGACAATAATGTCAAGCAAGTTATATATGATCTTGGAAAATACATGAGGTAAGTAATGTAGACACATGAATCTAATTACAGAATTAAGTAATCTTATTTAGTTCTCTCCTAAGGCATTTATTAATTAAATATTAATTATTTAATTGATTTATACCATCCTCTAGTTGATTAATTTAATTAATTAACTATAGTCCAATTAATTATCTAAATGACAACCCATAATCTGATAATTAATTAAAACCCTTTTCCTCTATTAATTTAATTAAATATTGATGTAGGAGCATCCTAGGTGTAAGAGCAATCTTACATCACCCAACAATATTTTTGTTTGTTTTTCAATAAGGGCTATCTTGTGCAGAGCTACTATTTATGGAAACTTACTATTTTTAGTAAGTTGGTCATGCAATCTTAGAATGTTCTGGTTTCACAGTTGGAGATTCATCTTAGTCATATCAACCTGCCTATAAAGTTTCATTGCCGGATCAAGTCTAGTTTTGAAGATATTGAAAATTTTTGCTATTGGAAATAGGGTACAGAAACTTTGAACTCAGTTTTGAAGGCTTTAGAGGCCCCGTATGAGGTCAAAATTTTGATTGAACGAAGCTTTTTTAACTCAAACGTTATAGAGCACTTCACGCCCTTTCCGAAATGGGGTCATAATAGTAAATCGGGTCAACGGGTGATGACTTATGGTCTCTGAAAGTTGGGTCACTTGAAATGGTGGAAAATGATTTTCCTTCAAAAATTTTGTTTGGGTTTCAAAAGTTATTTTGAGCCAACTTTGATGTAATAAATTGAAAAATAAAATAATTCTAAGTTTGGTCGGCCTTATTGGCTAAAATTCAGGAACCTTCCCAAGCGGTGAAAAATTGCCTATATAAGGAAGGTTGTAGTGTTGTCTTAGGCAGTTCGGGACAATTCTGGGTAGTAGATATGGGTATTGATTCGAGGCTTTGTCCTACATAATATTGTAAGGGAATGCCCATGTGGCTTTGCATATTGTAATTTTGAAAGTTTGTAATTCCACATTTGTGGAGATAATAAGAAGCCCATTTTTTGTTCTTGCATGTTGTTGTTGTTTCTTTGTTTCTATTATGTGTTTGTGGTATTAAGGGGAGCACCCTTCATCAAATAACCACTTAGACAATAATGTCAAACAAGTTATATGTGATCTTGGAAAATACATGAGGTAAGTAATGTAGACACCTAAATCTAATTACAAAATTAAGTAATCTTATTTAGTTCTCTCCTAAGGCATTTATTAATTAAATATTAATTATTTAATTGATTTATACTATCCCCTAGTTGATTAATTTAATTAATTAACTATAGTCCAATTAATTATCTAAATGACAACCCATAATCTGATAATTAATTAAAACCCTTTTCCTCTATTAATTTAAATAAATATTGATGCAGGAGCATCCTAGGTGTAAGAGCATTCTTGCATCACCCAAAAATATTTCTATTTGCTTTTCAATAAGGGCTATCTTGTGCAGAGCTGCTATTTATGGAAACTTACTATTTTTAGTAAGTTGGTCATGCAATCTCAGAATATTTTGGTTTCACAGTTGGAGGTTCATCTTAGTCATATCAACTTGCCTGTAAAGTTTCATTGTCGGATCAAGTCTGGTTTTGAAGATATTGAAAATTTTTGATATTGGAAATAGGGTACAAAAATTTTGAACTCAGTTTTGAAGGCTTTAGAGGCCCTGGATGAGGTCAAAACTTCAATTGAATGAAGCTTTCTTAACTCAAGCATTGTAAAGCACTTCACGCCCTTTTCGAAATGGGGTCATAATAGTAAATCGGGTCAACGGGTGATGACTTATGGTCTCTGAAAGTTGGGTCACCTGAAATGGTGGAAAATGATTTTCTTTCAAAATTTCTGTTTAGGTTTCAAAAGTTATTTTGAGCCGACTTTGATGTAATAAATTGAAAAATAAAATAATTATAAGTTTGGTCAGCCTTATTGGCTAAAATTCAGGAACCTTCCCAAGTGGTGGAAAATTGCCTATATAAGGAAGGCTGTAGTGTTGTCTTAGGTAGTTCGGGACAATTCTGGGTAGTAGATCTGGGTATTGATTCAAGGCTTTGTCCTACATAATATTGTAAGGGAATGCCCATGTGGCTTTGCATATTGTAATTTTGAAAGTTTGTAATTCCACATTTGTGGAGATAATAAGAAGCCCATTTTCTGTTCTTGCATATTGTTGTTGTTTCTCTATTTCTATTATGTGTTTGTGGTATTAAGGGGAGCACCCTTCATCAAATAACCACTTAGACAATAATGTCAAGCAAGTTATATATGATCTTGGAAAATATATGAGGTAAGTAATGTAGACACCTGAATCTGATTACAGAATTAAGTAATCTTATTTAGTTCTCTCCTAAGATATTTATTAATTAAATATTAATTATTTAATTGATTTATACCATCCCCTAATTGATTAATTTAATTAATTAACTATAGTCCAATTAATTATCTAAATGACAACCCATAATCTGATAATTAATTAAAACCCTCTTCCTCTATTAATTTAAATAAATATATCCATCTATTTAAATTAATTCATAAAACCTCTTTTCTTCCTATTTTGGATTTAAATAAAACATCTAATCCAATTTGAACACATGACTCCTAACTTTAACCCCTAACCTAACCAATCTCAACAACCTAACTTTGAGTTCCTAATAGACCCAACCCATTTATACACACTAATTACTCTTAATTAGCTAATGACCCATGATTAGCTAATCCAACCCTCCACTCATTCTCTCTCCTCCCATCAAATCTTCCTAATTTTCCCACTTGCCTCCTAATCCAAGCCTAATCACTCCTTAAACATTTGCACAATCATAATCCATGGATTAAAAAATCCTAACCCAACCTAAGTCAACCCTCATGTCACATCCTCGAATCCCCTAATTCTTTCACCTCATGTCAACCTTAAATACTCTTACACATCCCTTACACACTCCATGTCCCTCTTACACATTTTTCCCCTCTCACATCTCCCAAAATGGTCACATTCCCCCATACCTTCCAACCTCTCCCAGTGTGACACTTGTCACAATGAGATGCATTTGAGAAAGCACAATCCATGTGCTCTCTCTCAAATGCATCTTGACCTTTCCTTAGGTTTTCATCTTGACCTCCCATTCACCTCTCCTCTTGCCTATAAATTGAACCCTCTTCTCTTCACAAATCATCCACCTTTTATGCAATGTTATAATGATAATTTAAGAGCCTAAAAACTATCAAATTGCCATTATAATGTCAAAATCTCTCCAAACCATTTGAATCTTGAGCATCTCACATTGAGCACACATACCTAATCTTGGACAAATCCAAAGATCAAGAAGGCTTCATTTGGGTGTTTGCACTCTCTTCCCTTTGCTTTCTTTTGTCTTATCATAAATGTTGTTTGTGATTTGTTTTGTTGAATCTTTAACTTGTTTTCATGTTCCTAAAAACTCATTTTATAGCATACATTTTGGAACGCCCGGTGGGACCCACTTCTAGGGTCATTTTTTCATTCTTTTCATCACTTTTCATTGCAAAACTAACCCAAAAACTAGTAATCTTTGTTGTTTGAGTGTTTTGCAAGGCTTTTTTGAGCTTTTGTAGGTTTGAGGAGGAAGAAATAGCATTTGTGCCACCATTCCTGCATTTGGATTTCACACAACAATAAAAACATAGGTCTATAGGATCGCGAATACAGTCAGTAGGATTGCATTCCCACAAAACTTTCTATCTCTTGTCTCGTTCTTTCACTCTCAGGTTTACCAATGTTTTTTAACAGTCTATGAGACTGCAAATCCGCCATGCGGGAACACACTTTGACCGTGCGAGATCATGACCAAACATTGTAAGTCATAAGGCCTTAAACTTTGTTAGAAAAATATCTTGAAACCTATGCTCGCATACCCGCTTAAAGCCTGCAGGATAACGCATTGACCTTGCAGGAACACGACCGGAGGTATTGCATTTAATACTGTCAGTTTTCATTTTGTTTTAATTTTTTGAACTAAAAGACCTGTGAGATCATCTGTACGGCCCGCACGATAGTTGTTTTTGGGTTACGGGATTGCAGGAACAGGTTGCGGGATCACAGTTTAATTTTTAAAAAAATAGAATTAACACATCGTCTTTTGGTGCACTAAAAATAACATTGCATGTATACACAACATTCCAAACATTTCATTTTGGGCATAAAATGAACAAAGGATAAAATTTACAATCAAATCTTCACACTTCAGTTTGGTGCTTAAAATGAACAACAAATCAAATCTTGAATGCCTAAATGACAATAAACCAATACAATGAACATTTCAATTTGGGTTTTAAAAGAATCAAAATCAAGTCTTGAATGCTAAAGGAAGTAACACTCATTGTTTCTTGCAAAAAAATGAGCTTTCCTTTTGAGTATTATCATTTGATTTTCAAAAGAACCTTGCATGCTAAACACAAGTGTTTGATGTTCTAAGATAGAAAACACTTAGCCTAATCTAGGTTCAATTTGGAATGAACATTTTTTGGCATGTTTGAAGGAGTATTTTTCAACACTTCCTTTTGGCGTGTTTGAAGGAGTATTTTTCAACACTTCCTTTTGGCGTGTTTGAAGGAGTATTTTTCAACACTTCCTTAAATATTTTAATTTTTGCAAAACCTTGGTACAATAAGTGACATGAAAACAATTAACTTGTATTTTTATCCTCTCCCCTCACCTTCATGGAACTTTGGTGAAGAGAAAGATCAAGTTCAATTGGTTTTACTTCTAGCGAGGCCTATCTAGTGAGAAGCACTTCATGTTTAGAGAATGACCTCAAATCGGTAATTTCTCAATTGGTATAAAAATAAGGTGTTGAGCAAACTCTCGCCTTATCCTCTCAAGCTTAGGTGAGGGGTGTTGATGGTAGTCTGAGGTAGGTGAATATCCTTATGATTTTGGCATGGTCAACTAGGCTCTTAAGTGAGTCACACACGTACAAACTGATTGGGAGGATGCCACGAATCTTACTAGAAGCCATTAAATCAGAAACCTACCCAATCTACCCCTGAACTCTTCCTAATCTTTGTGCAAGGAGAATAGTAATCTCCCCAAGACACTCATCATATCATGCCATCCTTGAGTGTTTGGAACCAGATAATACGACATCATGACTGGAGCCATTGCGTGCTTGGTGATGGTCATATTTTGATTAGCTCTTGGATGTGTGCCTAAGTCAATGAGCAAAGTTTTTAAAGTCACGTTGTTTCCTTAGGATATAAATTATTTGTGTGTCTTCAAAGTTACCAAACCAATGAAAAAAATTGTTCAAACACACACAAACAGAGTTACAAAGTCCTTTTTCCAAAGAGATCAAAACTTATTGCATGTTGTTCCCACAAGATTGCTTTATCTCTTGTGGGGTTATTTGCCCATCATTCCAAAAGATCCAAAAAATTGTTCAAAACCAACCCAAGGTACACTTATCATAGTCACTTCCTAGCTTGATAGATTTTCAAATCTGTGCTTAGAGATTGAAGATATTTGGACTTATGACTGAATCAGTAAAAAACAATAAAGAAAATTTACCAAAACCACATGTGTATCAAGATAAAAAGGTCACTGAACAAAAACTCAAAGATCACCAACCCATCATAACTGTGATCCAAGAAGAAGACAAGTATCAAGAGAAACTAGAGAACATGGGTTACAATGCAAGAGTCGTGCAATTTGTAGCACGCTTCCAGGTTAATCATCGATTTGTTACACTAGAAAGAAATAAATAGACGACATATCACATACCACATCCTTTTGAATCTCACGAAACTATCTCAGCATCCCTACATCTTAGATCATTCCCTAGGTGTATTCATGTTGTTCTCCTAAGTAGCCTCAAATCAACCAAAATTATCCTTATCCAAAGAAAATCTAAGATCATCTACCATCTAAGTAGCCTCTTAGTGTCACCCCCCTTGAGTTTCTTAAAACCTTATCCTAAATCAAACTATCTTAGCTCCACCCGTATGACTAAGCATTGTCTAGGGTAGTTGGTACTTGTTCTTGTAGGCCTCATCATCTCGATCCAGATATTAGCTCGCACTAACAAGGATCTCATCTTCCAAAGATCACAAGTTTATTCAAGGTCGACAATCCCCTCTATTTTGATCCCACGTCAGGAAAAGTAACTTATTTTGACACCTAGAAAAATCCTTAGGACATTGTCATCACCGCATCAACCTATCATCATCCAGGCATCCTTTAAAACCATCCTAAGTTTTGCATTTATCCACACTAGCCTCAAAACTCAGAACCATATCACATACATCCCCTTGTTGTATTTTCACCTTCCAAATCTTAAGACTTGCATTTCATGTCTACTGAGACATGATCAAAGAAGAGAAAAGGTATGGACCACAACTGTGCCACTAGCTCATCTGATCCAAATGATCCTAATAGCGCCATGGTAGCATATGACCCTCAACTGCCACAAGTCGAGAATGTGTGTGAAGATCCTACTGAAGCACCCACCTTAGATTCTATGGAAGCATTCATGAGCCATCCTGAACATGTGCAAATGGTTAGTGTAATCATAACTTAGAACCATCTTGCCATTTTGGTAAACTACACATAGGAGGGTACTCCCATTCTACCACACCTTCAACCCTTTGACCCCACAAGACCCATACATATCCTCACTAATGTCTATCTCATTGTTATCCAAAAAATCCATGACCCCAGCTTACAACTATCCCACACATCTTCACCTATTCCCCATCTCCTGCAAACAAGCTCCACAAACCCTAGAGTTCAAACAATGACATAATCTACCCCCTTCTCCATCATGGGTGCACCACTCCCACCTACCACATCACAATCTACCACTCAGGCACAAAGCTCCACACAAGCTCCATCTATGCCTTCCATGAAAAATGCCACACAAATAGTACCCCCACCTTTCATAAGCTAAGCCTCCACATTATCATTACTCTCCCAGGGGACAACACAAACATTTCCCTTCACCACTCAGCCATCATTCACTCAATCCATCACACAACCAACTTCTGCACATGTTTCTATCCCACCCTTCATCACTAGCATGCAAGCCCAACAACTTGCCTTCACAACAAGAATGCCATTCGTGGGATCCCAAAACCCACCATCCACATCATAAAATCTTGCCATTGCTCCCACATTCCCAGCTACCTCTGCATCTCAACCCACTACAAGGACTGGGTCTTCTTAGGGTTTTAATTAGGCACAAATGAACACCTTAGGGATATACACACACTATAATCCTACAAGTATGCAACCTACCCAACATGAAATATAACTCACCACCACCTCAAAATACTTCCCTTCCAACATTCACCAACTATCTCTCCATGTCGTCCACCATCTCCCAAACTATACTACCACCACAACAACAAAGTTCCTCCTATCTCACAAGCTATCTCACACAATGACCCCCCATTATCCATGCCCAAGAAACCATTCCACCCCTTAGCAACATGAGCATGCACCCTTCGTATATCAGATAAGCTCAAGGCCAATCCCATCAACAACCCCCACCATTCTACCAACCTCCCCCACAACAACAATATTTCCCAACACAATAGCAACATCCCCTCATTCCCCAACAATAATAAGCAACACCATATCCCGTACAACATTACACATCAACATTCCAACAACAATACATTGCCCAACAAGCTCTACAGAACCTGTTCCAATCTGGCTATGTAGTAGGGTAGTCCCCCTATCTGATCCCACAATAACCTCCATAAATCCCTCCATATTAACCTGCACCATTAGATCCCTTCCCAATGGGAGTACCCACTCCAACAACTATCAATTCAAAATGGGAAGAGATGAAGAATGCTCTTAAGGAGCTCAAAGTTGGTAATGAGAGAAAGACATTCAAGTTCAAAGAGGTTTGTCCCTACCCTTTCAACAGATCTATCACAGCGATCCCCTTCCCCAAGAACTTCAAAACTCCCAAATTTGATAAATATTAGGGGAAGGGAGATCCCATTAGCCATGTCAAAGAGTTTTGCATGGCTTGTCAAGAGGTGGAATACAATGACAACTTTCTAATGCACCTCTTCCCCAAGAGCTTGGGAGGGACCACCATCGAGTGTCTCTACAAAATACCATACAACTCAATCACCACATTTGCCAAAATTTTTGAGAAGTTTGTGGCGCAATATATGCACAACATCGAGAATGAGCTCTCCTTACTAGATCTATGAATTTCCAAGAAAAAAGGAGGTGAGAGCTTGACTGACTACCTACAAAGATGATAGAATCTCACCACGAGGTTATCATATCAACCACTAGAAAATCATCTCACCAAGATATTCATTGATAATCTACATCTGAAGTTATCCCACTTCATGAGGATGAATTGAATACATACCTACCATGACATCAAAGTAAAAGAGATGGACATTAAACTAGGCCTTTTGGATGATGGTACCATGAAGCAGTACAAGGAAAGCTCATAGGATAGGCCCAATAATGACTGGCCTCATTATTGGAACTATTGGTGTAATTAAATATTCCTAATTACACTTTACTTAATCTTAATTAGGATAATGCATTGTATAGTAGTTTGTCATTGAGACACCTAGGAGTTTGCACCTTAATTAAGCACACGGTGTAGGATAATTTCCACTTTAGGTGTGAGATCCACCTTTAGTGCTCTTATCACATTATCATCCTAATCCTATTACACATACTTCAATGCATAATGGAGGATGATCCACATTTGGTGGACATGTGATTACACCTAGCATAGGTGATAGCTTATCAACTCCTTATCATTCTCTCTTATCACCTTTACTAAATAAGGAGGCATATTATGTACATTGAATAATCATGTAAGGGGAATTCATTGGATCAATTCAATCATCAATCATTGCATTCATATCATCTCTCTTGTATTTGTGTTTTTCTTTAACCTCTAGATCCTTGGTTCAATCTTTTCTATTTGCAAATTCTTACATGGTATCAGATTCATTGGAGCATTTTGATTAGCTTATTTTGAGAGATCTTGGTGCAAGCGATGAAGGTCAAAATATCAGATCTAAAGAGCACCATGTTGTGGAAACATCTTGGGGCAAGCATGTGGCCTACCCAACATGCAACACAACTCCCACAACCACCTCAAAATACATCCCTTCCAAAATTCACCAACTATCTCTCCATGTCGTCCACCATCTCCCAAACTATACCACTGCCACAACAACAAAGTTCCTCCCATCTCGCAAGCTATCTCACACAACCACCCCCATTATCCATGCCCAAGAAACTATTATTCCACCCCTTAGCAACATGAGCATGCACCCTTCATATATTAGACAAGCTCAAGGCCAATCCCATCAACAACCCTTGCCATTATACCAACCTCCCCCACAACAACAATATTTCCCCGCACAAAAACAACATCCTCTCATTCCCCAACAACAACAAACAACACCATATACCGCACAACAATACACATCAACATTCCAATAATAGTACATTGCCCAACAAGCTCTTCAGAATCCATTCCAATCTGCCTAAGTGGTAGGGCAGTCCCCCTATCTGATCCCACAATATCCTCCATAAATCCCCCCATATTAACCTGCACCATCAGATCCCTTCCCAATGGGAGTACCCACTCCAACACCTGTCAATTCAAAATGGGAAGAGATGAAGAACACTCTTAAGGAGCCCAAAGCTAGCAATCAGAGCAAGACATTCAAGTTCAAAGATGTTTGTCCCTACCCTTTTGACAAATCTATCACATCGATCCCCTTCCCCAAGCACTTCAAAACTCCCAAATTTGATAAATATCGGGGGAAGGCAGATCCTGTTAGCCACATCAAAGAGTTTTACATGGCATGTCAAGAGGTGGCATACAATGATAACTTTCTAATGCACCTCTTCCCCAAGATCTTGGGTGGGACCACCATCGAGTCTCTCTAAAAAATACCTTACAACTCAATCACCACATTTGCTGAACTTTCTGAGAAGTTCATGGTGCAATATGTGCACAACGTCGAGAATGGGCTCTCATTACTGGATCTATGAAGTTCCAAGAAAAAAGGAGGTGAGAGCCTGACTGACTACCTACAAAGATGACAAAATCTCACCACGAGGTTGTCACACTAGAAAATCATCTCACCAAGATATTCATTGATAATCTACATCTAAAGTTATCCCACTTCATGAGGATGAATTGCATAAAGACCTACCAAGACATTAAAGGAAAAGAGATGGACATTGAACTAGGCCTTTTGGACGAAGGTACCGTTAAACATTACAAGGAAAGCTCACAGGATAGGCCCAATAATGACTGGCCTCGTAACTAGAACTATTGGTGTAATTAAATATTCCTAATTACACTTTACTTAATCTTACTTAGGATAATGTATTGTATAGTAGTTTGTCATTTAGACACCTAGGAGTTTTCACCTCAATTAAGCACATGGTGTAGGAGAATTTACACTTTAGGTGTGAGATCCACCTTTAGTGCTCTTATCACATTATCATCCTAATCATATTGCACATACTTCAATGCATAATGGAGGATGATCCATATTTGGTGGACATGTGATTACACCTAGCATGGGTGATAGCTTATCAACTCCTTATCATTCTCTCTTATCGCCTTTCCTATATAAGGAGGCCTATTATGTACATTGAATAATCATGTAAGGGGAATTCATTGGATCAATTCAATCATCAATCATTGCATTCATATCATCTCTCTTGTATTTGTATTTTTCTTTAACCTCTAGATCCTTGGTTCAATCTTTGCTATTTGAAAATTCTTACATGGTATCAGAGCCATTGGAGCATTTTGATTAGCCTATTTGGAGAGATCTTGGTGCAAGAGATGAAGGTCCAAATCATAGATCTGAAGAGCACCACGTTGTGGAAACATCTTGGGGTAGATCTAACCTCACCATTGCATCTGAGAGGTTGTTTCAATTAAGATAGACTATAAACTTGCCCATATTCGACGAAAGTCCAAATCAAGGCAAATTTTTTTTTGCAAATCGAGTCATACGACCTGATATGTGTCTCTGCAGTATGATTTAAAATTTTATTTTATTTTATTCTATGTTTCTATAATTATTTTTTTGTCTCTAAAAATTTGTTTTTGGGCTTGGTACGTGCCCTACATTTATAAGCTAGCATCAGGGAATATTCCTTGGCATCTATGTAATAGGGTGACATCACTAGATTTGAGACCATGACATTAGATCCTACAAGCATCATTGGTGACCCGAGAGAGATCAAGCTCAAGTCCGAGGATGAGCCCATCCACCGGCTTGCTTTGTTGATTTAGAAGATGAGACTCTACATATAAAAAATAACTTTATAGCCCATTGTTTGTTGCATGTGGGACTAAAGTCCCTATTTTGGCAAATAAAAAATCTCATTTTTGTAACTCGACCCAGTTAAACATCCATCTCACCTCGATGAGCTACCCAACATCTGCATACCAGAGAACAGGACCACAGAAAAACCTGAAGGCTCAACCGAGCTCCCACGTCGAGTGATTAATTGAGCTCCCTGGGTAAGCTCATTTTATATTCTTCTCGTAGCCTTGCATATATAAAGGGCTCTTAAAGCCCCTGCACTATGCAATATTGGCAAGCTCAGACCGAGCGGCCAAATCCACCACCTGAGCAGCCCTCAACCGCCACCTTCACCGCCTGCCACAATGCCACATGACCGATTAACAGCCCATGCGACCACATCAACAACAACCATGTGGAGCCCAGTCACAGGTTAGCCATGACATGCCAGCTACAGGCCAATGAACCAGAATATACCACGTGGAAGCTTTGCCTCATCACCTACCCAGTCACCAAAGTGACATCATCAAAATATAGAGCTGACACCATATGTCGATGTCATCGTACAAACACCTACATCATCACCACATCAGCAAGGCCAATATTTTTTTGCCACATCATCAGATCATGAGCCTAAATTTGACAACCATCCTACTGTCAAAATAGGCCAAATTGACTTTCTGGTGATGCCCATACAACCATCAAATTTAATGCACTAAAATGCTGACATCAACAAGGGTTTGAAAATATTTACCTTCACCATTTGAGTTTTATGATTTGCAGTCCAACTTCAAATGGCCATATCTTGCTCATTTTTGCGAGCAATGTTTTTTGATTTTGGGTAGAATCTCCTAAAGATTCCAGTGGTGGTATTATTTTTACAATTTGGTGGCCAAATTTATTAGAAATTGCAGATTTTCATGTCTGTTCCTGATTTCTGCAACTTCCAAGGCTTCGTTTGGGCACATATGGTATTATTTTGAGGTGAATTTTTTTTTGAAAGTGCATGATTTTTCATCTACTTTCCAGATCTACAATCATATTTTGGTGATTTGGGGTGGATATATCACTTTCATAAATAGGTCATTTTGGGGCTATATTTGTACTTGGTTAATCGTAAGATTTCAGTTTTCTATTTTGCATCAGTCATTTGAAGGAGTGATTAGTAATTATCAGTCATTATTTGGTTGTATTATGGATAATTCAAAGGTCAAAATCCTCACTCCGTATAACTACCATGAATGGGAAGTATCTTTAAGTGATCATTTGTTGAGTATTGGATTGCTTAGAATGACTCTTGGACAGGATCAAGAACCACTTAAAGGTGTTGTAGAAAGGCAAAAATGGTTTGATCAAAGGGATAAAGCACTTGGCTCTCTTAGACCATCCATCTCTTGCAATTTGCACTTTCATATTGCATCTTGCACACATCCTCATGATGTTTGGGTCATATTGGAAGAACTCTTTGGTCAACCTGATAGAATGAGAAAATTCAGATTAGAAAATGAGCTCACAGGTCTAAATCCTAGTGATTTTCACAATATTCAAGACTTTTTCTCTAAGTTTAATTCTATTAGATTGGAGATTTCTACATGTGGCATTGTTAAAGGGGATGAACAATTGATATTTTCTATTCTTTCCAAGCTAGGTCCTGAATATTCAATCTTTGTTTCTACATTCTATGCTACTATGGATTATCTTGGTAGTGCATACAAATTGTCTTCTCTTGATGAATTTACAGCTCAACTCACAAGGGAACAAGCAAAGTTGGCACACATGGGTCAGTTGAAGCCTTCCACACATCATACATTGATTGCAAATGAGTCCACATCAAAGGCTTTTAATGGAAAAGGAAAGAAACAACATAAGGATCCTAAGCCTCATGACAAAGGTAATGAATGTCCTTCACACAATACTATTGAATCCAAGTCCTCTTCAAGAGAGAAATCATCTAGAAGAAAGAGGGATAAATATTCATATTGTAAAAATCTAGGACATGATGAGCATAAGGTTTTTTCAAAAGAATATTGATGAGCTAACTCACATTATTCAAAATCACAACATTAAGTTGCCCTCGTCATTGTCTACTCCTTCTTCTATACATTTGGCAGCTTCTACATCTCCATCATCATCCAAAGATAAAGGTAAAGGACAAGCACTCTTGGCTTCCATACATCCTGAGGAAGGTAAATGGCTTCTTGATTCAGGTGCATCACATCATATGGCATTATCTATGGATTTTTTTTCTTCTATTGAGCCTTTTAATTCTCCTAATATTTTGATGGGTAACAACACATACATGAGATTTTGTGGGAAAGGTTCTATTCCTATGGGAGAGGGGACATTTAATGTTGTTCTTTGTGTACCATCCTTGACCACTTATTTCCTTTCTATTTACCAAATTGCACATGGGGCACAAGGTAAAAATATTGAGTTCAATCCTGATTATGTCTATATTAGGGACACAGAGACTAGAGATGTCATAGTTATGGGATTTGTTGATCATACATCACACTTGTATTCTTTTTCATATTTTGTTATTGATGATGATGATATTCATGATGTTAGCATCCCTTTGCCAATGGATAATTATGTATATGAGGAGAACTTTGGACACTTGAATCATTTTGTTGTTGAGACAAGTGTTGATCTGCCTACTCCTCCACCTCCTACTTCTTCAGACATGGGCTCTATTATTCAACATGATGATCATAGTGCTTCAGATCTTGCAGAACGTGATGACTACTTGGATGCATCTTCAATATTTGTTGATTCTCATGATGCATATTTGGGAGACATACCTAAGGGGGTTTCTCTTCCCTTTTATGATAGCATCATAGTTAGGGATACTTCTTCACCTTCTTTGGAGATTGGCACTCTTGATTCTTCTCCTTCTACACTTGATTTGTCACATGAGGTGATAGATTCTTGAGCTTGGAGATACCTATTCAGTCTTCATAGATTCATACATGGAGACCATCTTCTTCCTCCTTCCATTTGCATAGGGATTGGCTTCTTCATCATTTGATGTATCTAGTTCTTCCTAAGGGGAGACATGTTTCTTGTAAGCATTGGCATATCTTTTGTTTTCAGGTACTCTTAATCAACATGGGACCTTCTTCATTATGGGGGGGATATCATGTCTCCAAATATCCTTCTTACAGGGGGATAATTCTTTGTATATACATGATGTATGTATTTCTTGGGGGGTCTTGAGTACTTGATGCAAAGGGGGATGAGGAGAGGGGCCAAAGGCACACCCTAACCAGATCCACCTTGCACAACCACATGTGGAAGCAAACAACAACACAAGTGGGAGAGAGAAATGCAGGATCATTCATATATTAGCTTCAAATTTATTCATACATGTTAGGCTATAAGACCTTCCCAGTTTAGGCCAGATATTACAATTAAGTACAGAAGTCCTCCAACATGTGAGGATCTGCCAAATATCTCTAATCTTCTATCTTCTAACTTCTATGCCAAAAACTTACTGAGTCTAAACTACAACCAAACAACTACATTTATACAAGAGGCTACTGAACTGAGACGGCCTTTAGATCCATAATTAATAGAAGGAATGGCCAAATCTAGGCCCACACACTTCCCAATGATGGATATCAACATTAAATATGTGACCCAAATTAAATGCACAAGTTGGCCTCCACAAGAACTCAAAATAAACAACTTGGTGAATAAAGACAACCGAGCACCAGACAAGCATCACCGAGCACTAGGGAATTAATCAAGCACCAAAGATATAACTAACCAAGATCGGCGAACAAAGGAAACCGAGCAACACCGAACCAACTCGATCAAAGAAGGAACCGAGAAACATAGACAAACGTCAAATATATTTTTGGTGACACAGGATTGCCAAGGACCCGAGATGCTCCTGCATCAAACACCTGGGGTTATTTGAGAATGATTCTCTGAATCATGAGGTAGGTACAACCTGAGTTGAATCCAACTCAAATTGTGAAATCCACGAGCTATTTCAATCGGTCTATTCTTCCACTTTACTATATATTCCATATACTATTTTCCTTTTGTACTTTCACCAATTCTTTGTTCCAAAATCTGCTCAACTTCTTATGTCTATTTCTTAGGATAATCCATCAGTATTGTCATGCCTTCATCAGGCTCATGATACTTATACAAATTAGTAATGTTGAATATAGGTGATATATCCATGTCATCGAGTAACTCAATCTCATATGCATTTCCATTATCAAATTTCCTCAAGATCTTGCAAGGTCCAAACTTCTTCATTTTCAGTTTCCCATATGTTTCAATAGGAAATTTGCCTTTCTTCAAATGAACCATCACTTCATCACCAACATCAAAATTCTTATGTCTTCTTGATCTATCAGCTTTGTCTTTGTATTTTTGATTACTCATTTCCAGCTTCTATTTCACATCTTCATGCAATGTCTTCATGTACTCAGCAAACTTCACTCCTTCAACACTTCTTTTTCTTTCATCAGCAATATCCCTCAAATCTGATATACCTCTCGATTGTATGCCATTTACAATCTCAAAAGGTATTTTTCCAGTACTCTTATTCATTGAATTATTGTATGCAAACTCTACTTGTGCCAACACAAAATCCAAATTCCTTGGTGTGTCTCTAACTAAACATCTCAAAAGATTACCCAAGCTTCTATTCACAACTTTGGTTTGTCCATCAGTTTGTGGGTGAAATGTAGAACTATATTTCAACTCGGTGCCAAACTTTCTCCAAAGGGTCTTCCAAAAGTATCCAATAAATTTACTATCTCAGTCAGAGATAATACTCCTCGATAATCCATGCAATTTGACAATTTCCTTAAAGAAAAGATCTGCTATATGTACTACATCTGATGTCTTTCTATAAGGTATAAAATGTGCCATTTTAGAAAATCTATCCACAACAACAAATATGGAATCATTACCTCTTATTGTCTTCGGTAAGCCAAGAAAAAAATCCATACTGATGTCAACCCAAGGTTTCTCAGGGACAACAATTGATGTATACAATCCAGTATTCTGACTCACTCCTTTTGCAACTTGACAAACTCCACAACTTCTCACAAATTTCTGAACATCTTCATACAACTGTGGCCAAAAGTATTTCTCCTTAAGCAAATTTAATGTCTTATCAACACCAAAGTGTCCAGCCAAACTGCTACTATGTTTCTCCTTTATCAAATTAGTTCTCATTGGTCCTCTCAGTATACACAACTGAATACCTTTAAAAAACATACCTTCTTGCATAAAATATTCATCCCATTTAGAACTCGGTTGATCTTGAATAGGTGCTCTACACTTTCTCCACGACTCAGAAAAATCAGGATCAAATTCATAAGAATCTCTCATGTCATCAAAGCCTAAAACTTCAATTTTCATCTTGGTCATCAAGGATCTCCTTCTACTCAATGCATCAACAACTCGGTTAGTGACTCCACTCTTATGCTTTATCACAAATGTATAGCTCTTCAAATACTCAACCCATTTCATATGTCTTTGATTCAACTTATTCTGATTAGCCAAATACTATAAAGCCTTAGATCGGTATATAACATAAATTCACTCGGTATCAAATAATGTCTCCACTTCTTCAGGGCTTGAACACTAGCAAAGAATTATTGATCATACACATAATATTTCCTTTTTGCATCATTCAACTTTTCACTAAAGAAAACAACATGTTTACCTTCTTGACTCAACACAACTCCTATTTCACTTCCACTTGCATCACATTCCACTTGAAATACCGTATTGAAATTAGGTAATGCCAAAACATGCAATTCAAAAACCTTCTACTTTAGAGTCTGAAAACTTTTATCAACTCCATGTGTCCACTTGAATTCTCTTTTATCTCCTCTCATAGTCTCAATCATAGCATTACAAATTGAACTAAAATTCCTAATGAACTTTTGGTAAAAACTTGGCAAACCATGAAATGATCTTACCTCACTAGCATTCTCAAGTGTAGGCCAATTCAAAATAGCTTCAACCTTTTCAAGATCCATTTTCAAACCATCAGCTAAAATTACAAATCCCAAATATACAATCTCCTCTTTCATAAAGGAACACTTTTTTAGATTTATCAACAACTTTTCTTCTTTCAATCTCTGCAAAACTTGTCTAACATTTAACAAATTTTCTTCTCTGGTCTTATTAAATATCAAAATATCATCAAGGTATACAATCACAAACTCACCCAAGAATTTTTTCAAAACTTCATTCATCAACCTCATAAAAGTACTCGGTGCATTAGTTAAACCAAAAGGCATAACCAACCACTCATACAAACCTTCTTTTTTCTTGAAAGCAGTCTACCACTCATCACCTTCTCTAATTCTGATATGATGATATCCACTTTTCAAATTAATTTTGGTAAAATACTTTGCTCTAGTCAAACTATCCATTATATCATCCATTCTAAGTATAAGGAACCTATACTTCACTGTTATCTTGTTGATTGCTCTGGAATCAATACACATTCACCATTCTCTATTCTTCTTAGGTGCCAATATAGTAGGTACTACACAAGGACTCAAATTTTCTCTAATCAAACCTTTCTCCAACAATTCCTGAATCTATCGGTTCAATTCTTGATTCTCGGTAGGTGTTAACCGATGAGGTGCCTTATTCAGTAAACTAGCTCCAGGGATTAGATCCATGCAATGATCAATGCTTCTCTTCGGTGAAAAACCATCAGGTACATTATCAAAAATGATATCTTTGCACTCGGTGAGTAACTTATCAATCTCCTCAGGGATACTATCCTTAGTTTTCTTACTTAGTTTGTTAGGAATCACAACAAAACATACATCATTCTTCTTCAAATCCTTAAAAAACTTTCTTCCTTCCATCAATCAAACTTTAACTAATGTGCAAACATTACTAATAGGTTCTTCAATCAAAGGTAACAAGACTTTTTTTCTCCCACTAGCCCAAATAGTATATTTATGCAATCTTCTATCATATATAGCATGTCTATCATATTGCTAAGGTCTACCCAACAAAATATGAAAACAATCCATTGACATGATATCACACAACACCTTATTATAGTACTTTCTAATCTTCAATTCACATAGCATTGTTCACTTACCAAGAGTGTATGCTCTTCTTTGATCCATGAAATCTGATAGGGCTTCAGATGTTTCAACCTTTTCAACTGCAACTTTGTGACCATTCCTAAGATGCCAGATTTTTTGAGCTACCACTGTCAATGATTACCTTCCAAACTTCATCATAAACTCTACATCTGGTCTTGAACAAACTTTTCCTTACCGGATCTTCCTTTTTTCTTTCACTCCAAAGTGCTCTTCTTACCATCAAGTTATTTTCCTTCTCAGGCTTATTCGGTGACTCTTCTTGCACCAAAGCATTTCTGTTGCTACCCAACCTTCTTACTTACATGTGTACACTCAAAAGATCTATGTCCTTCTTCTCCATAATTGTAGCAATTTCCTCGGAAACCACCTATGTTATAACCATCTCGGTAGTTACTGCCTCTGCCTCTAGATGAACTTTTCACCTTTCCACTCGATCTTGCCTTTATCCAGATTTGCCTTTTCAGGTTCAGATCTACTGTTTTCACCATAAGATCTACCTCTTCCTCTAGGGAATCTACCACCTCTACCTCTTTGTCTCTTCTCATGTCTCTTATTCAATTTCTCCTCAAATTTCAATGCAAATTGATAAGCCTCTTCAATGTTCTCCAATTTGACCAACTGATTTCTTCTTGGATGGAAACTCTTAGACCATTCAGGTACCTAGCAATTATTTCCACATAATCTTCATCATGTCTATATCTAATATCTAATATGTAGAATTCCTCAAGGTATATTCTTTCCCCTAAGCTATCTTTCTGCCTTAATGTTTGCATTCGCCTAAGTAGGTTAATCTGATAATCACAAGGTACGAACTTTCCCTTCAATTTATTCACCATTTTATTCCATACCTTGATTTTGTCTTTGCCTTTCCTTTTCCTATCCAACTGCAGATGTTCCCATCATAAGGATGCATGACTTTCAACTTGGTGCGTGATGCAATTTTTCACCTTCTTTTACATTCTCATATTCAAAGTACTTCTCCATTTCGGTGATCTAGTCCACCAATTCATCAGAATCCAATCTTCCACTATACTTAGGAGGATTGAAATGCGGTTGTAAACTTCAAACTTGTCAAAGCCTTCAAGGATCTTTCCTCACCCTGATCCATCATAGGTGTAGTTTCCACATTAGCTTGTTCTTCTCAACTTCATCATCACTAACATCTTCAAGATGTCTTCCCTCTTCATTGGGTTGTTTCAATAGCTTCTAATGTAGCAGCAAGTTGTCTCAACATGTTTGCCAATCTTGGATCTGCATCTCATCTCCCATGAACCATCGTTGAAATCCTCTCCAATTGCAGGTCAGATCGTAATCTGCTACCCCACAATAATTCATCTAGGGTTTGATAAGAAGGAACCCTCAAACCTAGATTCGCAAACGTATATCCAGATCTCACCTCACTCTGATACCACCTGATGTAAAGGGGGATGAGGAGAGGGGCCAAAGGCACACCCTAACCAAATCCACCTTGCACAACCAAATGCAGAAGCAAACAACAACACAAGTGGGAGAGAGTAATGTAGGTTCTTCATACATTAGCTTCAAATTGATTTATACATGCCAGGCTGTAAGGCCTTCCCGGTTTAGGCCAGATATTACAATTAAGTACAAAAGTCCTCCAACATGCGAGGGATCTGCCAAATATCTCTAATCTTCTATCTTCTAACTTCTATGCCAAAAACTACTGACTCTAAACTACAACCAAACAACTACATTTATACAAGAGGCTAACGAACTGAGTCAGCCTTTAGATCCACAATTAACGGAAGGAATGATCAGGATCTAGGCCCACACGCTTCCTAATGATGGATATCGACATTAAATCTATGACCCAAATTAAATTCACAAGTCGGCCTCCACATGAACTCAAAATAAACAACTCGGTGAACAAAGATAACTGAGCGCCAGAGATATAACCAACCAACACCAGTGAACAAAGGAAACTGCACAAACCAACTCGATCAAAGAAGGAACCAAGCAACATAGACAAAATTCAAATATATTTTTGGTGACACAGGATTTACCAAGGACCCAAGATGCTCCTGCTTCAGTACTCCATCCATCCATGCATCTTGTTTCTTCTCTCTTTTTTGGGGATAGTTTTTTTCCATGAGGTTTTCCCTCTTTCTCCACTTTATGAGAGTATTGCATTGCATATTGTACATGGGTACCTAACATGGCCTAGGAGCTGGGACCCATCTTTCATTGCAGTGAGTTTAAGTGCATTCCACTAAGTTGCACTTAAGGGGGGGTGTTGGTGTAATTAAATATTCCTAATTACACTTTACTTAATCTTACTTAGGATAATGCATTGCATAGTAGGTTGTCATTGAGACACCTAGGACTTTACACCTTAATTAAGCACATGGTGTAGGGGAATTTACACTTTAGGTGTGAGATCCCACCTTTAGTTCTCTTATCACATATCATCTTAATCCTATTGCACATACTTCAATGTATAATGGAGGATGATCCACATTTGGGTGGACATGTGATTACACCTAGCATAGGTGATAGGTTATCAACTCCTTATCATTCTCTCTTATCATCATTCTATATAAGGAGGCCTATTATGTACATTGAATAATCATGTAATGGGAATTCATTGGATCAATTCAATCATCAATGATTGTATTCATTATCATCTCTCCTATATTTGTGTTTTTCCTTTAACCTCTAGATCTTTTGGTTCAATCTTTGCTATTTGCAAATCTTATAGGAACAAAAATAAGAACATTGTCACGGATGGGGCCATTGATAACCAAACCTGTACAAGTCATCATGGTTGGTCCTAATCCTCCTATACTAGTGTGTCAGCAACATGCACCTACTTACCAATAACTGCACA
>BSBK01007520.1:0-42429 GCA_027943335.1 Chamaecyparis obtusa
ATAAGAGCAGGTATGAAAATAAATCACTAGGAAAAGTATGCAAGAGAATCCATTGGGGTTTTATGTATTTTCTATAACAAACGTACCTATTTATACAGATGCTGATGTATTTAGAAAGATATGTCTGAAGCTATATCTTATTATCTTGCTGGAGTGTAAAAAAGGGTTAAATTGTTTACCGAGGGAAAGGAGACCAGATTACTAAAAATAATATTTATCTTATGTAAAAAGGTGATATGTACATATCTTGATGTAGCTTCTTACATATAGACTTACCAATACATCTTATCCATTGTTCAGCTTCTAATCTATACAAAAGTAAACTGTACATATAGGGGGACTATATATACATTTACTTGAAATTAAAACCTTATGAATACAGTTGCATAGTCCATACTATATATACATTGCTAGGTCAATTTGATTACCAGTCGCTATTATCAAATTTCTGATGTAACAGAGGCTAAGTATTTTGTACAAGCTACCGTTACTCTATAGTAGAATTATTCATTGGAATTACAGGTAACCTTAGTGCAGAGCCATTCATAGTTTTCTTTCCTCATTACTATGATACTTTCCCCTTCCTCTTTCTCAGATTTAGCATGCTTGGTACATCTTTCAACTTCGGGTGCTATGATCCAAATCCTATCTTCCACAAAGTCATTTAAGAACACTGGAATGTCGAAACCTTCACTTCTCCAGTAATCCAAAAGCTCTACTGTATCCTGTTTGACCTGTAGAGTCTCATTGAACAAGAAACTCTAAGCTCCTTGCCATAGTTAGCCAATTGGATTGGATTCAAATAGCTCTTCATCCTTGAAGACTACCAGTGGCATCCTCTGTTCTGGAGGAATTTGATATAGCTTGGAAAGTGTTGTTTTCATTATAGTCTTAGGATGTAGTGTAGTGTTGTTTTCATCAATTGAATACACCATTTTTTTCTAACCCCAAGAGATAGTTCTTATTGAAAATTAACTTTGTTACCTAGATGATTTCCTCCTTCTCCCTTCCTGCTAGGAATGATAAAGCAATAAAGATCCCAATCACATTACCATTAGTTCTGTAAGTAAATTCATAATTGAAAACCTTCTCTCCCAAAGCCTTCTCCAATGCCCTTCTTGTAGAGTTAGACAAAGGCAATAGCATTTCATTCCACCTTTCAGGAGTTATACATCCCCAAAAGGCCATAGCCCTAGTACTACCTTTGTGGAAAGTGGAGAGCTTGGTTTCCATCTCACAGACTAGGAAACAGAAAGGCTTGAGAACCGATGGTCTGGTGATAAAAGAGATGCAGCGAGATATATGCAGAACCTATAGAAGGCTAAGAGTAAAGCTAAAAGATGACACCACTAAAGCCCTGATACCCAGTGGATGGGGAAGATGGTAGCTAAAAAGGTGGAACAAAGCACAATACTCCAAGACCTAATGAAAACTAAGAAGGAAAGAAAGGCTAAATGAAGAGACATCAAGAAGCTACCAAACAATTCCAAAAACATCGAGATGCCTCAATGCTAAAGACAACTCTAAAAATGGATGAGTCACGAGAAGAGACAGAGACAATCATAAGGGCAAAGGGGCCACAAGGGAAAAAAGAGGGAGATAGGAGAGAGCAGAACAAGGGGGAAGGCAAAAAATAAAGCTACAAACTAAGCCACAATGATTAAAAGGATAGGGAGGGCTATAACAAGGAGAGGGGGGGGACATCTAAAGAGGTAGTAGGAAACCAAAAGGCAGAAATTTAGTGATCATGAGTAAAAAGAAGGATCAATTTGAAAGGATGATAAAGGCTACCGAATAAAAGGCAATTACTAGATATAAAGGAGTGCTACCAATTAATAAGTAACTAATCTGCTAATGCCAATTTGGTAGCATAGCCATCATTCCAATTGCTATAATGATCATGTCTGGTGATAATTACCATCAACACCTTTATCCCTATAGTGCAAATCTTGTCCTATTCCTCGATCTCAACCTGAGAAGCAATAAGTTCTATAGGTGTTATAATCATTACAGCAATTGGCTATTAGGATGGATCTAACCTTGTCGATAGGCATACATTAAAACAAATATACATTTAACATTGTAACGATACTGTTCTAATCCCAAAAAATTACCTTATATAGGGGAGACTAATGCTGAAGGCAGAGAATATAATGGTTGGCTAAAAAGGGGAGGAAAATCTATGGGTTAAAAATTCTTGTAAAAAAACCTTTAACATCCTAGGGTTGACTCTTATCTATGTCTCTGACCTATAAAGTATTACATATTGATCTAAAATCTAATTGTACCTATCATCTAAAAGATTTAAGTCAAAAGCTCTTATTACGAATGTGGCTAACCTCTAAAAGTTTGAAATGAATGGGGATTGCCTGATGTATCCCCTTACGTATTAACTTGGGCATACTGATCCATTATAACGACTCCATTAGCTCCTAAATTAGCTAGCAAATTTGCCTCTGCATTACCTTCTCTATAAGTGTGTCTGATTTCATATTTAAATATACTCTCCATAATTTGATTAATCTCTTCTATCTTTGAGTTCAAAAGCCAATTAGGTGTTTTTTTGGTTCGGATGGCGTTGACAATTACTTGAGAATCCCCTTCAATTATAACCTTGGAAATGTTAAGACTCTTACATAACTTTTGGCCCTCTAATGCCACTAAGCATTCTGCCATGTTATTAGTGGTAGGGTTGATAGGCTTGGAAAATTTGGCTACCACTTCTGACTTCCAATTATGAATAATCCCCCCAATACCTGTGTCCCCTAGGTTGCCTCTAGATGCACCATCAAAATTAAGTTTATACCATCCCTCTTTCATAGGAATCCATTGACAGGAAGCTTTGTCCGCCTTTACTTTGGGTCCCCCTTTTCCATATAGGGGAGGAATGTCTAGTTTTGTCCATTTGAATCTGATTTTATTATCCCAGTTCTTGAAAGATTCTTCATAACTTAGCTTGTTTCTGAGTTTGTTGTTAATAATTTCTACTATCGATGCTTCTATCTTGTTTGTGATTGAACACCATGGTAGTTTTTGATCGATGAAACTCCTTCTATTTCTTTATTTCCATATTTCCCAAACAATGATTGATGGGGAGATAATCCAAATATCCTTATATAGATTGTCTTTATAAAGAGATGGCCATGCTTTAAGATTGTTTAATAGATCAAATTGAAGTGCTGACTTCCAACCTAAACATTGGTGAAGCCAATTCTAGCAATTTTGCACAAATGGACAATTAAGGAGAATATGATTAACATCCTCAGAGTGATTCTCACACAGGGGGCATCTAGATGGCCCTTCAAATCCTAATTTATTAAGTCTGTCAGCTGTAAGAATTCTATTTTGCATAGCTGCCCATAAAAACATGCTTGCTTTAGGAAGGCGGGATTTATTCTAGCAAAGATTCAACAGAATATCTATATCATCCATTTTCTGCTCCCTAATGATAGAATTGTAGCCCTCTTTAACCGAGTAGTTTCCATTATTGCATCCTACCCAGATTAAAATATTTGATCTAGATTTAGCAGATACCTCTCTAACTTCCAAAATTGCCAAAAGATTTTGTTTCTCATGCCAAACAGGGTCAATTTCCTCTAATTTACTCCATTTGGAGACTCTATTCTCACAAAGGTAGTCCTTAAGATAAATACCTTTAACCCTTTTACATTCTTCCATAAACTCCAATAAAGAGCATAGTTTGCTAAGGGGAGGAAGTCCTGCCCATGAATCATCCCAGAATAGAGCTTGATCTCCTGCACCTACATCCCAAGATAAATAATTACTAATAATCCCTTTGCAGTCTTTAATAAAGTTCCAGATCTGCGATCCTTTAACATGTGAATGCGCCATGAATATATTAATGGGGTCTGCATCAGGAATATATTTGTTTGATAATATTGTCGCCCATTTACTTCTAGATTCCTTATACATTCTCCACAATAGTTTAGCTCTGAGAGCTTGATTCTACCATAACAGATTTTTTGATGCAGGAGCATCCTGGGTGTAAGAGCAATCCTACATCACCCAAAAATATTTTTGTTTTTGTATTCAATAAGGGTTATCTTGTGCGGAGCTGTTATTTATGGAAACTTGCCATTTTTAGTAAGTCAGTCTTATGATCTCAGAATGTTCTAATTTTACATGTGGAGGTTCATCTCAGTCATATTAGCCTACCACCAAAGTTTCCTGGCTAGATCAGGTCTAGTTTTGAAGATATTGAAGATTTTTGGTATTGGCAGCAGGGTACAAAAACTTTGAACTCAATTTTGAAGGCTTTAGAGGCCCCAGATGAGGTTAAAAATTTGGGTGATAAGCACTTGTGCCAGTCAAGCCTATAGAGCGCTTCGTGGCATTTCCAAAATGGGGTTATAATAGTCAGTCAGGTCAACTGGTGATGACTTATGGTCTCCGAAAGTCAAGCCACCTGAAATGGCGAAAAATAATTTTCCTTCAAAATTTTTGTTCAGGTTTCAAAAGTTATTTTGAGCTGACTTTGATGTAATAAATTGAAAAATAAAATAATTCTAAGTTTGGTCAGCCTTAAGGGCTAAATTTATGGAACCTTCTCGGGTGGTGGAAAATTCCTATATAAAGAAGGCCCGTAGTGTTGTCTAGGGTAGTTCTAGGTAGTAGATCTGGGTATTGATTTGAGGCTTTGTCCTACAAAATATTGTAAGGGAATGCCCATGTGGCTTTGCATATTGTAATTATGAAAGTTTGTAATTCCACATTTGTGGAGATAATAAGAAGCCAATTGTCTGTTCTTGCATATTATTGTTGTTTCATTGTTTCTATTTTGTGTTTGTGGTATTAAGGGGAGTACCCTTCATCAAGTGGTATCAGAGAAAGAATTCCTGAGTGTGTAAATAGATCACTGACTATGAGGCAGTTTGCACCAAGACCGTGGTTAGGGTTTCAGGGCACATCACGGAAATGCCTCCATGAAGGGAACGTGGCGAAAGAGCTAGTGTTGTAACACCTGAGGTTAGAGCACTCTAGAGACAAGTGTGAGCATTGCAAGAGGAGATTCATAGAGGAATGAATTTTAATGTCAGAGACGAAAGCGAGGATGAATCCGAAGAAGAAGATCAAGAAGGAGAAGTTGAAGTTGTGAACTACTAGGAAGAAAGACTTTTCCAAGCTATTTCCAAGATCGAAAAAAGACCTAAGATTGAGGTTCCAGCATTTTCAGGAAATCTTAACCCAAAATAATTGATCGACTGGATCAATGAATGTGAAGAATATTTTGAGTATGAAAATATTGAGGATCCTGATAGGGTCAAATTCACAAAGGCCAAACTGAAAGGTCATGCAAAGATCTAGTGGCAAGACATCCAATTGGAGTGAAATAGAAGAGGGAAAGATAAGATCACAAGATGGGATAGGATGGTGGATAAATTCAAGTGACAATTCATCCCTATTGATAATGAGCTTGACCTACTGAAGAAAATGCAAAGTTTCAAGCAAGCGGGATGATCTGTTCAGGAGTATACAGAAGAGTTCTATCGAATCCTCATCGAAATAGGCCATGTGGAAGCTAATAAGGAGAAAGTTCCTCGTTACCTTAATGGGTTGAGGCCCAGCATTCAGGAGGAGTTGAATCTAGTTCAAATGAATAGTATTAAAGAGGCATACCAATTTGCCCTAAAAGTAGAGGAAAAGTTGAACAAGAAGTTCGAGAGCAGACAAAATGAAAGAGGTCACGGTGGATGATCTGGTGGACAGTCATATGGAGGCTGAAATGAAGATCTGAAAAAGAAGGATGAGGCCAGTAGCAGTCAAAATCAGAGAGGAAACAATTCCAATCATTTCCAAGATCAGAATAATAGACATTAAAGAGGAAGAGGAATAGGACAAGGTTCAAGAAGAGGAGGCTTTTGTGGAACATGTTTCCACTGTGGAGAAGAAGGTTATAGGGCATTTGAATGTCCTCAATGCCAAGGAAGGATAGATAGGAGGAATGAAGGCCAGGCCAAAGTGGCACATGTAGATGAAGATGCCAGATCCTCAAATTCTAAAGATGTTGAAAGAGGAGAAACGTTGATCAATAGAAGAGTCTTGCTGAGTAGTGAGAATGAACCTAAACAAAGGAGGAGTCTGTTTCACACTAGATGCAAGTGTGAGGGTAAATGCTGTGATGTGATTATCGATAGTGGAAGCACTGACAATTTGGTGTCAGAAAAGATGGTGACAAAGTTGAAGCTCAAGAGATAGAAACACACACACCCATATCGGATTTCCTGGGTGCAGGATGACCACAAGGTCATGGTCAGTGAACAGTGCCTGGTAAAGTTCAAGATCGGTGGGTACCAAGATGAGGTACTATGTGATATCATATCTATGGATGCATATCATATGTTGTTGGGTAGACCATGGCAGTTTGACAAATGTGTTGTACATAATGGTCATGCGAATACCTATTCCTTAACAAAGGATGGAGTGCGACATAAGCTAAAGCCATTGAAGGAGATCAAAGAAAAAGTATGTGGTAATGCAAGAATAATATTTGTTGATGGAAGAAAATTCCTAAATGGTATGAGGCATGAGCATGTGTGTTTTTCTACAATTTCAAAAGCTGGTAAAGAAGAAGTAGAGGATGTACTTGTAGAGGTTACAAATTTGTTGAATGAGTTTTAGGATATTGTATCTAATAATGTACCTGATGGATTACCACCAGTAAGGAAGATCAGTCATCTAATAGATTTGATTCCAGGAGCCAATTTATCAAACAAGGTAGTACACAGAATAACACCAGTAGAAAGTGAAGAGTTGAACAGACAAGTACATGAGTTATTGCAGAAGAGGTTGATTCGAGAGAGTCTAAGTCTCTGTGTTGTACCAACGGTATTAGCACCAAAGAAGAATGGAGAATGGAGGATGTGTATAGATTCTAGAGCAATAAACAAGATCACAATCAAGTATAGGTTTCCATTGCCATGAATGGATGATATTATGGATTGTTTGAGTGGAGCTATGTATTTCTCAAAGATAGATCTGAAGAGTGGATATCACCATATTCAGATCAGAGAAGGAGATGAATGAAAGACTACCTTCAAGGCAAAGGAAGGACTATATGAGTGGTTAGTCATGTCTTTTGGGCTAACCAATGCACCGAGCACTTTCATGCAGCTCATAAACGAGGTTCTGAAAGAATTTCTGGGTAAGTTTGTCATTGTTTACCTAGATGATATTTTGATCTTTAGCAAGACATTGGAGGAACATATGATGCATATTCGTATGGTGTTTCAGAAGCTGAGAGATGAGAAATTGTTGATGAATTTGAAGAAGTGCAGTTTTGTGAAGAAAGAATTAGTGTATTTGGGATTTGTAGTTTCAGCAAAAGGTCTGAAAATGGATCCAGAGAAAGTACAGGATATTCTTGAATGGCCTACTCTAAGGAGTGCTACCAAGGTAAGATCTTTTCATGGTCTAACTAGTTTTTACAGAAATTTTATCAAAAATTTTAGTAGTATTTGTGGTCCCTTGATTGAGACAATGAGAGAGGATAGAAAAGAGTTTAAGTGGACTAATGGGGTAGAAAAGAGTTTTCAATTATTGAAACAAAAATTTACAAAACAACCTATTTTAGCACTTCAAGATTTTAATAAGGTGTTTCAAGTAGACTGTGATGCTAGTGGTACTGCAATAGGAGCTGTTATGAACCAAGAAGGTAAACCTGTTGCTTATTTCAATGAGAAGTTAAATGATGCCAAGAGAAAATATTCTATTTATGATCAGGAATTTTATGCTATAGTTCAGGCATTGAAGAAGTGGAGAAACTATCTACTTCCTAAGGAGTTTTTTTTGTATACTGATCATCAAGCTTTGCAATATTTGAATAGTCAAGGAAAGTTGAATCAAAGGCATTTGAAATGGGTTGAGTTTTTGCAGATTTATACATTTGTTTTGAAACACAGAAGTGGAAAGTCTAATAGGGTTGCAGATGCTCTTAGCAGAAGGCAACTATTGCTGACAAAGATGCAGATTGAGGTGGTTGGGTTCAAGGAACTCAAGAATTTATATCTAGAGGATCCTAATTTTGGTGAAGCTTGGAAAGCTTGTAAAGAACCTGTTACTCTAGATAGGATGAAATGGCTGAATTTTATCATTCAGAATGACATGCTATTTAGAGGGAGTCAGTTGTGCATTCCATAAAGCTCTATGAGGGAGAATCTCATTAAGGAGAAGCATAGCAGAGGATTGGCTGGACATTTTGGTAGAGATAAAACCCTTGCTTTGGTTAGTGAAAATTATTATTGGCCACAGTTGTAGTAAGATGTCAAGAAGTTTGTACAGATTTGCAGAGTATGTCAGATGGAAAAGGGAGTGAAGCAGAATACAGGGTTGTATCAGCCATTACCTGTACTAAAAAAGCCTTGAGAGGATATTAGCATGGACTTTATTCTTGGTTTACCAAGGACACAGTGGGGACATGATTCAATTTTTGTGGTGGTTGATAGATTTTTGAAGATGGCACATTTCATTCCCTACTAATGATGTTGTTCATATAGCAAAAAAAAATTTCAGAGAAGTAGTGAGACTACAAGGTTTGCCAAAGACCATAGTTTCAGATAGAGACACTAAGTTCGTTGGATATTTCTGACGTACATTGTGGAAGAAGTTGAAGATAGATTTGAAGTTTAGTTCATCACATCATTCATAGACTAATGGATAGACAAAGGCAGTGAATAGGAGTTTGGGAAATTTGCTAAGATGTTTGGTTGGAGATAAGCCAACAGGATGGGATTTGATTTTACCACAGGCAGAATTTGCATACAATAATTTTGTCAACAAGAGCACTGGTAAATCACCATTCCAGATTGTATATGGGAGTAGTCCCAAAAATGCATCAGAATTGAGAAATATAGATAAAGGAGAAATAAGTAGTGCTGAAGCTGAGGATTTTACAGAACACTTGAAGAACATCCATGAGGAGGTGAGGAAGCATATTACCAAGATGAATGCACAGTATAAGGCTAAGGCAGATGAGAAAAGGAGGCATAAGGAATTTCAGGTTGGAGATGAAGTCATGATTCATTTGTGAAAGGAGCGATTTTCGGTTGGTGCATATAACAAGTTGAAAATGAAAAAGTTTGGGCCATGTAAGATACTGAAGAAGCATGATTCAGGAAATGCATATGAGGTAGAATTTCCTACTGAGCTGAATATTTCACCAGTGTTTAACATTTCAGATTTGACAGAGTATCATGAAGGAGGTGTTGAAGATGAGGTTACAGCAGCACAGTAGAGTATTCCAGCAACCAATTTAGATATCAAGGAGATTGAAGACATACTGGATAGTCGTGTTGGTAGAAGCACAAGGAACGAGACATATGAAGAGTATTTGTTCAAATGGAAAGGACAACCTATTGAAGATTCATCATGGCTAACAAAGGAGAAGGTTAACCATCTTGGTTTTCCTCTACACACCTGAATCGTGATGGGGTCACTTCTCAAATTATCCTGGGTGTCTGATGCAGAAGCATCCTGGGTGTAAGAGCAATCTTACAACCCAAAAATATTTCTATTTTTGTATTCAATAAGGGCTATCTTGTGTAGAGCTGTTATTTATGGAAACTTTCTATTTTTAGTAAGTTGGTCTTATGATCTTAGAATGTTCTGATTTTACATGTGGAGGTTCATCTCTATCATATCAGCCTGCCAGCAAAGTTTCATTGCTAGATCAGGTCTAGTTTTGAAGATATTGAAGATTTTCGGTATTGGCAGCAGGGTACAAAAAATTTGAACTCAGTTTTGAAGGCTTTAGAGGCCCTGAATGAGGTTGAAAATTTAGGTGACAAGTGCTTGCACCTAGCAAGCCTGTAGAGCGCTTCGTGGTATTTCTAAAATGGGGTTATAATAGTCAATCAGGTCAACTGGTGGTGACTTATGGTCTTCGAAAGTCAGGCCACCTGAAATGGTAGAAAATAATTTTCTTTCAAAATTTTTGTTCGGGTTTCAAAAGTTATTTTGAGCTGACTTTGATGTAATAAATTGAAAAATAAAATAATTCTAAGTTTTGTGGGCCCTTAGGGCTAAATTTCTGGAACCTTCTCAAGCGGTGGAAAATGCCTATATAAAGAAGGCTCATAGTGTTGTCTAGGGTAGTTCTGGGTAGTAGATCTAGGTATTGATTTGAGGCTTTGTCCTACAGAATATTGTAAGGGAATGCCCATGTGGCTTTGCAAATTTTAATTTTGAAAGTTTGTAATTTCACATTTGTGGAGATAATAAGAAGCCAATTTTCTATTCTTGCATATTGTTGTTGTTTCTTTGTTTCTGTTATGTTAATGTGGTATTAAGGGGAGCTCCCTTCATCAAGTGGTATCAGAGAAGGAGTTCCTAAGTGTGTAAACAAATCACCAACTATGAGGCAGTTTGCACCAGGACCATGGTTAAGGTTTCAGCACGCACCATGAAAATACCTCCACGAAGGGAACATGGCGGAAGAGATAGTGTTGTAACACCTGAGATTAGAGCACTCTGGAGACAAGTGCGAGCATTGTAAGAGGAGATTTGTAGAGGAATGAATCTTAATGTCAAAGATGAAAGCAAGGATGAAGCCGAAGAAAAAGATCAAGAAGGAGAAGTCAAAGTTGTGAACCAGGAGGAAGAAAGACTTTTTCGAGCCATTTCCAAGATCAAAAAAAGACCTAAGATTGAGGTTCCTGCATTTTCAAGAAATCTTAACCCAGAAGAATTGATCGACTGGATCAATGAATGTGAAGAATATTTTGAGTATGAAGATATTGAGGATCTTGATAGGGTCAAATTCACGAAGGCCAGACTGAAAGGTCATGTGAAGATCTGGTGGCAAGAGATCTAATTAGAGTGAAATACAAGAGGGAAAGATAAGATCACAAGATGGGATCAAATGGTGGATAAATTCAAGCAACAATTCATCCCTGTTGATTATGAGCTTGACCTACTGAAGAAAATCCAAAGTTTGAAGCAAGCGGGATGATCTATTTAGGAGTATACAGAGGAGTTCTATCGAATCCTCATCAAAATAGGCCATGCGGAAGCTAATAAGGAGAAAGTTGTTCATTACCTTAATGGGTTGAGGCCCAGCATTTAGAAGGAGTTGAATCTAGTTTGAATGAATAGTATTGAAGTGGCATACCAGTTCGCCCTAAAAGTAGAGGATAAGCTGAACAAGAAGTTTGAGAGCAAACAAAATGGAAGAGGTTGTGCTAAATGATTTGGTGGACGATCATATGGAGGCCAAAATGAAGATCTGAAAAAGAAGGATGAGGCCAGTAGTAGTCAAAATCAGAGAGGAAACAATTCCAATCATTTCCAAGATTAGAATAATAAAGATCAGAGAGGAAGAGGAAGAGGACAAGGTTCAGGAAGAGGAGGCTTCTGTGGAACATGTTTTCACTGTGGGGAAGAAGGTCATAGGGCATTTGAATGTCCTCAATGCCAAGGAAGGATGGATAGGAGGAATGAAGGCCAGGCCAGAGTGGCACATGTAGATGAAGATGCCAGATCCTCAAATTTTGAAGATGCTGAAAGAGGAGAAATGTTGATCAACCGAAGAGTCCTGCTGAGTAGTGAGAATGAACCTGAACAAAGGAGGAGTCTATATCACACTAGATGCAAGTGTGAGGGTAAATGTTGTGATGTGATTATCGATAGTGGAAGCACTGACAATTTGGTGTCAGAAGAGATGGTGACAAAGTTGAAGCTCAAGAGATAGAAACACCCACACCCATATTGAATTGCCTGGGTGCAGGATGACCACAAGGTCATGGTCAGTGAACAGTGCTTGGTAAAGTTCAAGATCGGTGGGTACCAAGATGAGGTACTATGTGATATCATATCTATGGATGTTTGTCATATGTTGTTGGGTAGACCGTGGTAGTTTGATAGATGTGTTGTACATGATGGTCGTGCGAATACCTATTCCCTAAGAAAGGATGGAGTGTGACATAAGCTAAAGCCATTGAAGGAGACTGAAGAAAAGGTATGTGGTAATGCAAGAATAACATTTGTTGATGGAAAAAAATTCCTAGATGGTATGAGGCATGAGCATGTGTGTTTTTCTTTAATTCCAAAAGCTGGTAAAGAAGAAGTAGAGGATGTACCTGTAGAGGTTGCAGATTTGTTGAATGAGTTTCAGGATATTGTATCTGATAATGTACCTGATGGATTACCATCGGTAAGAAAGATTAGTCATCAGATGGATTTGATTCTAGGAGCCAGTTTGCCAAACAAGGCACCACACAGAATGACGTCAGTAGAAAGTGAAGATTTGAATAGACAAGTACATGAGTTATTGCAGAAGGGGTTGATTTGAGAGAGTTTGAATCTTTGGGCTGTACCAATGGTATTATCACCAAAGAAGAATGGAGAATGGAGGATGTGTACAAATTCTAGAGCAATAAACAAGATCACAATCAAGTATAGGTTTCCATTGCCATGAATGGATGATATTATAGATTGTTTAAGTGGAGCTGTATATTTCTCAAAGATAGATCTGAAGAGTGGATATCACCAGATTTGGATCAAAGAAGGAGATGAATGGAAGACTACATTCAAGACAAAGGAAGGATTGTATGAGTAGTTAGTCATGCCTTTTGGGCTAACTAATGCACCGAGCACTTTCATGCAATTCATGAACGAGGTTCTGAAAGAATTTCTGGGTAAGTTTTTCATTGTTTACCTAGATGATATTTTGATCTTTAGCAAGACATTGGAGGAACATATGATGCATATTCGTATAGTGTTTGAGAAGCTGAGAGATGAGAAATCATTGATTAATTTGAAGAAGTGCAATTTTGTGAAGAAGGAATTAGCGTATTTGGGATTTGTAGTTTCAGAAAAAGGTCTGAAAATGGATCCAGAGAAAGTACAGGCTACCCTTGAATGGCCTACTCCAAGGAGTGCTACCGAGGTAAGATCTTTTCATGGTCTAGCTAGTTTTTATAGAAATTTTATCAAAAATTTTAGCAGTATTTGTGGTCCCTTGACTGAGACAATGAGAGGGGATAGAAAAGAGTTTAAGTGGACTAATGGGGTAGAAAAGAGTTTTCAATTGTTGAAACAAAAAGTTACAGAACAACCTATTTTAGCACTTCCAGATTTTAATAAGGTGTTTCAAGTAGACTGTGATGCTAGTAGTACTGCAATAGGAGCTATTATGAGCCAAGAAGGTAAACCTGTTGCTTATTTCAATGAGAAGTTAAATGATGCCAAGAGAAAATATTTTGTTTATGATCAAGAATTTTATGCTATAGTTCAAGCATTGAAGAAGTGGAGACACTATCTGCTTCCTAAGGAGTTTTATTGTATACTGATCATCAAGCTTTGCAATATTTGAATAGTCAATGAAAGTTGAAACAAAGGCATTTGAAACGGGTTGAGTTTTTGTAGAGTTATACATTTGTTTTGAAACACATAAGTGGAAAGTCTAACAGGGTTGCAGATGCTCTTAGCAGAAGGCAACTATTGTTGACAGAGATGTAGATTGAGGTGGTTGGGTTCAAGTAACTCAAAAATTTGTATCTAGAGGATCCTGATTTTGGTGAAGCTTGGAAAGCTTGTAAAGAACCTGTTACTCTAGATAGGATGAAATGGCTGGATTTTATCATTCAGGATGATATGCTATTCAGAGGGAGTCAGTTGTGCATTCCACGAAGCTCTATGAGGGAGAATCTCATCAAGGAGAAGCATAGCAAAGGATTGGCTGGACATTTTGATCGAGATAAAACCCTTGCTTTGGTTAGTAAAAATTATTATTGGCCACAGTTGTAGCAAGATGTCAAGAAGTTTGTACAGAGTTGCAGAGTATGTCAGATGGTGAAGGGAGTGAAGTAGAATACAGGGTTGTATCAGCCATTACCTGTACCAGAGAAGCCTTGGGAGGATATCAACATGGACTTTGTTCTTGGTTTACCAAGGACACAGCGGGGACATGATTCAATTTTTGTGGTGGTTGATAGATTTTCAAAGATGGCACATTTCATTCCCTACAAGAAGACTAATGATGTTGTTCATATAGCAAAATTGTTTTTCAAAGAAGTAGTGAGACTACATGGTTTTCCAAAGACTATAGTTTCAGATAGAGACACTAAGTTCATTGGATATTTCTAACGTACATTGTGGAAGAAGTTGAAGACAGATTTGAAGTTCAGTTCATCACATCATCCACAGACTGATGGATAGACAAAGGTGGTGAATAGGAGTTTGAGAAATTTGTTGAGATGTTTGGTTAGAGATAAGCCAATAGGATGGGATTTGATTTTACCATAGGCAGAATTTGCATACAATAATTCTGTCAACAGGAGCACTGGTAAATCACTATTCCATATTGTATATGGGAGTAGTCCCAGAAATGCATCAGAATTGAGAAATATAGATAAAGGAGAAATAAGTAGTGCTGAAGCTGAGGATTTTGCAGAACACTTGAAGAACATCCATGATGAGGTGAGGAAGCATATTACCAAGATGAATGCACAGTATAAGGCTAAGGCAGATGAGAAAAGGAGGCATAAGGAATTTCAAGTTGGAGATGAAGTCATGGTTCATTTGCGGAAGGAGCGATTTCCGATTGGTGCATATAACAAGTTGAAAATGAAGAAGTTTGGGCCATGTAAGATACTGAAGAAGCATGATTCAGGAAATGCATATGAGGTAGAATTGCCTACTAAGCTAAATATTTCACCAGTGTTTAACATTTAAGATTTGATAGAGTATCATGAAGGAGGTGTTGAAGATGAGGTTACAGTAGCACAATGGAGTATTCTAGCAACCAGTTCAGATATCAAGGAGATTGAAGACATACTGGATAGTCATGTTGGCAGAAGCACAAGGAACAGGACATATGAAGAGTATTTGGTCAAATGGAAAGGAGGACCTATTGAAGATTCATCATGGCTAATAAAGGAGGAGGTTAACCATCTTGGTTTTCCTCTGCACACCTGAGTCGTGATGGGGTCACTTCTCAAATTACCCCGAGTGTCTGATGCAAGAGCATCCTGGGTGTAAGAGCAATCTTGCATCACCCAAAAATATTTCTATTTTTGTATTCAATAAGGGCTATCTTGTGCAGAGCTGTTATTTATGGAAACTTGCTATTTTTAGTAAGTTGGTCTTATGATCTCAAAATGTTTTGATTTTACATGTGGAGGTTCATCTCAGTCATATCAGCTTGTCAGCAAAGTTTCATGGCTAGATTAGGTCTAGTTTTGAAGATATTGAAGATTTTTGGTATTGGCAGCAGGGTACAGAAACTTTGAACTTAGTTTTGAATGATTTAGATGCTCCAAATGAGGTCAAAAATTGGGTGACAGGTGCTTGTGCAAATCAATCCTGTAGAGCACTTTGTGGCATTTTTGAAATGGGGTTATAATAGTCAATCGGGTCAACTGGTGATGACTTGTGGTCTCTAGAAGTCGGGCCACCTGAAATGGCAAAAAATAATTTTTCTTCAAAATTTATGTTCGGGTTTCAAAAGTTATTTTGAGCTGACTTTGATGTAATAAATTGAAAAATAAAATAATTCTAAGTTTGGTCGGCCTTTAGGGCTAAATTTTTGGAACCTTCTCGGGCGGTGGAAAATGCCTATATAAAGAAGGCCCGTAGTGTTGTCTAGGGCAGTTCTGGATAGTAGATCTGGGTATTGATTTGAGGCTTTTTCCTATAGAATATTGTAAGGGAATGCCCATGTGGCTTTGCATATTGTAATTCTGAAAGTTTGTAATTCCACATTTGTGGAGATAATAAGAAGCTAATTTTCTGTTCTTGCATATTGTTGTTGTTTCTCTATTTTTGTTATGTGTTTGTGGTATTCAGGGGAGCACCCTTCATCATTTTTGATTCCCAGGCCCCACTTAGATATTGGTTTAAATAAGGTATCCCATTTAATAAGGGCAATTTTTTTGTCTTCTAATGGGCCTTGCCAGTAAAAGTCCCTAAACATTTTGTCTAGACTATTTTTAATATTGGTTTGGAGGGGAAGGATTGACATATGATACATGGGTATGGCTTAAAGGACTTATTTTATCATAATCGCCCTCCCTACTTTAGTTAACCATCTTCCTTTCCATGAACTCTTCTTGTTTTGTACTTTGGTAATGACTGGTTGCCATAGTTTGGAGGATAAGATTCCTTTGTCCAAATCAATGCCGAGATATTTGCACGGGAATTTACCAATTTTGTACCCCATCATATTACATATCTCCAATTCTACTTTCGGAGAGGTGTTAATAAAGAAGATTTTTGATTTAGTGGGGTTGACGCGTTGTCCAAAGGCTTTCATATATACGTTTAAAATGTCTTTAAATGCTCTAGCTTCTTTCCTGTTAGCATAGCCAGGCAAAATCGTATCATTTGTGAACTGTTGGTATGTAATATTTGAAATATTTTCTACTGCCTTCAACCCTAATATTTTACCTTCCATTTGGTTCTTTGTAATGGTTCTTCCTAATGCTTTTGCCAAAATGACATAGAGGAAAGGGGATAGTGGGTCTCCTTGTCTAATTCCTCTAAAAATACCAAAAAAGCCTTCTGGAGTCCCATTGATTAGTATTGAAATTTTAGGGGTAGAAATACAATGAAAAATGAGATTAATCAATTGTTTTGAAAAACCAAAGGCTTCCATACATTTACAAAGAAATCTCCAGTCTACTTTATCATATGTTTTTTGTATGTCTACTTTAATAAGCATGCTAGGGTCCTTAGTAATTTGTGTAGTATGAACTACTTCCTGGGCTATAATAATTTCATCCAGGATCGATCTGTTTGCTACGAACCCTATCTATTCTTTAGATATAATGTTAGGAAGAAGTGTTTTAAGTCTATTCGCTAAACACTTAGAAAGAATCTTGTAAATAGTATTGCATAGGGATATGGGTCTGAAATCCCCTGGCTCCATACTTTCATTTTTCTTTGGGATTAAAGTGAAAAAGGTATTGTTAATTTCATTTAACAAAGACCTCAAATTTCTAGTTGCTTCAACTACTTGCCATACCTCCTCACCAACAAAGTGCCAGCATTTTTGGAAAAAGCCAGCTTGGAACCCATTTGGGCCTGGGGCTTTATCTAGATGGAGTTGGAACACCGCTAATTTCACTTCCTCTAGGGATAATTTATTGTTGATCATCTTGTTATCTGCTTCCATGATCAACTTGGGTATAGCTTTAAGCATTTCATTTTGTGCTTTCAGGTCAGTAGCTTCTGTTTTATTAAGAAGGGATTGGTAAAATTGGGTAAGGGCAGCCAATATCTGTTTAGGATTTTATGTGATGAGGCCCTCATCAGTCTTCAGTTTAGCAATTCTATTGAACCTTCTTTTAAAATTTGTGGTATTGTGGAAGAATTTGGTATTGCTGTCTCCATCCTTAAGCCATGTTTCCCTCGACTTCTGTTTCCAGAAGATCTCTTCTCTAAGGAGGATTTCATTGTATCTATTCATTAACTCCTTTTCTTTGTGATAGCTTTGTTCATTCATTCCTTGTGATATTACTATATTATTAAGGTCAGCTATCTCTTGTTCCAGCTATACTTTTTCTTCGAAGATATTATAAAAATTGTTTCTATTCCATTCTAATGCTTTATTCTTAATAATTTTTAATTTTTCTATTAAGCAATACATTTTGGATCCTTTTACTGATATTTGATTCTACCATTCCTCTAAGAGGTTAATGAATTCCAGGTTTTGAAACCACATAAACTCAAATTTGAATGGATTCCTGGATGGTTTTGAATCCTCTATAATAGAGAGCCATATCAGAAAATGGTCTAATCCTACCTCAAGAAGAATTTTTGCAGAATAAAGCTGATTAAAGTTGGTAGAATTAGTTCTAATGAAAAACCTATCCAGCTTTTTCACAATGTGGCTGAAACCAGCTCTTCTATTATTCCACGTGTATATGTCATTGCTTGTGTTAATGCTTATTAAGTGATTATCCATAGCCCACCTACTAAAATCTTTGTGAGCTTGTGATAAGTATTGTGAGCCTCCAAATTTTTCCTTCAGATCTAGGATGGCATTAAATCTCCTCCAATAAAGAAGGGGTATCCTGAATTATCATTTAAAAAGAGGTGTATGTCATGCCATACTCTCCTTTTTTCTTCATTAAGAATAGGTCCATATACATTGATTAAGATGAATTTCAAATTAGATTTTAGGCTTTTGATATCTAAAGCCATCCAATTATTATTATTAGATGTTGGAAATGCTGAAACTTTTCGGGGGTCCCACAATGTCGCTAACCCTCTAGAATGACCTATAGAAGATACAAATTTTGATTTCCATATGCCTAATTTCTTACTTACCTTGGCACTATCTTCTTTATTAAGTTTGGTTTCCTGTAATAAAATAATTTTGAATTCAAAGGTTTTTAGGTATCTCTTGATTAATCTCTATTTATTAGGGGCATTTAGTCCCCTAACATTCCAAGTAGTGACTTTCATTGTCCTTTGGGAAGGTACTTCCCCTTCCCTGTGCACAAAATATCAGTGATCTTTTTTTGGTTACCTGCATTGCCATCTAAAGATCTCAATTCAACAGCTAATTTCCTACCTCTTTTCTTTTTAATTATGTTAATATTAGGTGTGCTTAGGCTGCCTCTGTTCATGGCTATGCCCAATTGTCTATTTTCATTTTTAATCCCAAAGAGGCCTTCAATTGCATCCTTAACCAATGTTGAGTTTCCAGCAGACAATATTACCAAATTGACCCATTGATTCGGGCTTTTTTGTTCATTTTCTGTTTGAGTGAGGGGTTCATCCCTCTCTATAATCTCTTTACCAAATATTTCTATTATATCTTCTGATTTCCTAGATAGATCCAGGTTTAGAGATTCTAACTCTAGAGGGATTGAAATAGATTGTTCCACCCCCTTTTCAATTTGGATTGCATTTGTCTCATCCTTTTTTGTGTTAGGCCTGTCTTTTTCTTCTTCTCTAATTTTTATATCTAATTGGCCTGAATTTCTAACCAAATTACTCAGAAGGGCATTTTCTGAGACTACCTTTTCTAGAGAAGAGGAGAGGGAAGGCTGAGTCAACCTACTATCCTCATCCTCCTTTTCTTCTGGAATACATTCCTGAATTAGCTTAATTAAGGTTTCCTTTTGGTATTTTAATTCATCAAAATCACAAATCTCATCCATAAACATATCCATTAATTCATCTGTTAGTGATTCACCTAAGTAATTAATGATTTGATTATCTTCCTCTTTACATTTGCTTTCCTAATCTTCTGTTGGTACTATATTAGAACATTCAGGTTTCAGAGTCTGCTTTGTTTGTAGATCATTCCCATTTAGATCCACAACACTATTTACTTCACATTGTAAGCAAATTTTATTATTATTTCCTAACTCAATCTATTCTAAATCAATCTCCAGATTATCCTTCTCAGGGGATTTATGCATAATTTTATCTGATGTATTTTTTATTTCTGGATATGATGGCTCATTTACTTGAGGAGTTTCTAAGTTTTCAATAGGTATGTTAATTAATTCCTTAGTTATTATGTTTGCTTCTTGTTCAAAGGTAATTGAAACTAGAAATACATCTCTCTAAGGTGGGTTAATAGTTTTGCTAGGTGGCAGAGGGGAGGTGGGAGTAATTTCATATGCTGGTCTATCCTGAACTGCATTTTCAAAATTTCCTGTTACAATTTGGGTATCAGGATTAATATTATTGTCCACTTCCAATTCAATTTCCATGATCTTAAAAAGAGGATAATTTTCCTCATCTCTCTATGGATGAATGAATTCCTTATTGTTAGGGCATGCGGTAATGCTCACAGGAAATGTTGAGGGAGAGGGCTTATCTAGTTCTAGATCCCTTGTAGGATTAATTGAAAAACCTCCTCTATCATTACAGAACTGAATCTCCATATCTTTATCAAGTTGAGTTAATAGATTTATGCTTTTGTATGGTTTTGGAGGAATTGTATTTACTTTAATAAAATTCTCTAAGATTGTAGGATTGATTATAACAGAGTTGGAATTAAAACTTAATTGAATGGGGGAGATGTACTTTTGATGAAAATCCATTTCCAAAATGATTGTTTTAACAGCCTGTTTAAGTGTTGGCTCAACAATCCTGATGAATTTACCAATTTTATTGCCTATAGTATAGATAATCTACCTACTTGATAATTCCAAAGGCAGATTTTTAAGAGAGATCACCTTTTCTACTTTAAAATCCTTTAGATGCATTGGATTAAACAAAGGCAACCAGTCAAACAAAGAGAAAGAAATATTCCTAAATTTAGTCACATTCTTTTCCATAATGTTGTTCTTCATATTTTTATTATTGCAATCTATATAGATGAAATTATCCATGAGGTGAGATATACCTAACTCCCCTGGTAGTTGTGCTACTAATCCTTCTATTAAATCATTAACAGGTACTCCTGTGCCATTCCATAAACAAATCAAACCTGTTTCTGCTAAATGTTTCTGATGCTGCAAAATGACATCATTATCTACAATGATTGTATCATAGTGCAAACCATAATTAACCTTACCTGATTTTTGATGATCAATTCACCTATGAGGAGGCGTGTAGGCTACATTCTTAGAGTCATTATGGAATTTAACATCGTTAAAGCCATGTTTATTCAAATTTTTTTGATCTTTATATGTGATGGCCTCTCCAACCTTCTACGGTGAGGAGGGCTATATTTTGTACTGCTATACATTGAGTCTTCACAACCAGAAAAAAGAGTTGTACCATTTTGTTTAATTTTCCCCTTACAAAAGGGTGGGGTTTTAGTGTGATAAGGGTAGGGCTTTTTGGCTTTAGGATGGAATGCATCCTCCTTGTGTTGTTGGGCCCTATAGTCATTATCCACCAAAACCCCAATCCTTTTATGCGAGGGTGTGTATGATTTTATGCTTTTATCATCCTCCCTAAGGAGATCAAAGGAATTTTTCAAAGAGATGCTAAAAAAACTGGGAGATGGAGAGTGCCTTAGTACCTTTTTCTTGCTCTTTACCATTTGCCATGTAAAATTTTGCTTCAGTATGCTCATGAGAGGTGCTTGAGAAGATAAAATCCTACCTCCCCCCTTAGCAAATTAGGGTTCATCAAATCTATATTCTATTTTATACTCAGGTTTATCCGCTTTGGCGGTCCCGTAGCTTAAGGCCATCTTTCTTGCATACTTGGTCTTAGCATAAAAACTTAATTGTCTATCCAAAGATTGAACTAAAAAGATTTTTGGCCTTGTTACCCTACTCTATGAAGGGCTTAAATTATTTACCCTAGATTCTGGAATAGGTAACAAAACCCTAGTTGTATCTTTATACAAATCTTCCCATAGTCCTTTCTCCTTCTTTTTAGCTAATGGAGATGCTTTAGAGGATTCAGCAAAGGACTTAATCGTGGCAGGATCAGAGTTTGAGGGTTTTGCCTGTGCTCGATTGTGAGTATCGAGCACTTCCATTTCTACCTCCAGATCTACATTTTGTTTTGCCTCCTTTAAACTTCTTTCTTTTTGCTTAGCGATAAAGTCCTTTAAGTGTTCATATGTTGGATGAGGTTGCTCTTTTATCCTGCAATCCTTCCATTTATGGCCATAGAGCCAACAATTGAAATAGTAACTAGTGAATTCCCCATCTTTGTTTCTCTCCTCTGTGGCTGATTTGTAAATATCTACCTTAGGTCTAGATATACCCTTACTGTTAGCATCTTTCACCAAACCTAGGTTAGAATGAATCAGATTTAGATTGATCTGCCACCTTTGAAAGGCTTTTTTTTCTTTGCAAGTGACTATTTCGCATTTTTGCTACTCCTACTCATTCCCTTAATAAAATTTATTATGAATCAAGGTTTGAATCAAAAATTTTACATCAAATGTATTTCACAATACATCCAAACTTTATGTGCAAGTAATAATAGTAAACTTTAAAATGCCCTTCCAAAGTAAAATACCTAATGATCATATAATAGGTTCTCAACTTATTAATATAAGGATAAATTAATTAGTCAATCTCTCCCTCCCGCTCACTCATTCTCCATTTAGTTACATCTCTCTCTCTCTCTCTCTCTCTCTCAACCAACATCTCTACATATATATCTTTATCTCTCTACTTCACTCTCCCTCTCCTTCTCTATCTCACTAATTTCTCTCATCCTTCCTCTCTCCCTCTATCTTCGTCTCTCCCCTTCTATCTCTAGACATGTCCCCTTTGTCCATCCATTCATCTCTCTCACTCTCCTTCATCATATACCTATGCTTCATATTTCTTCTCTATCTATCTATCTCCATAGTTCTTCCACCAAATCTCTCTCTCTCTCTCTCTCTCAACCAACATCTCTACATATATATCTTTATCTCTCTACTTCACTCTCCCTCTCCTTCTCTATCTCACTAATTTCTCTCATCCTTCCTCTCTCCCTCTATCTTCATCTCTCCCCTTCTATCTCTAGACATGTCCCCTTTGTCCATCCATTCATCTCTCTCACTCTCCTTCATCATATACCTATGCTTCATATTTCTTCTCTATCTATCTATCTCCATAGTTCTTCCACCAAATCTCTCTCTCTCTCTCTCTCTCTCTCTCTCTCTCTATTGAAAACATAACATGATACTATTGGTAATGAAGTCTTATTATCTTCCCAATTCAAAGGTTTTGTTTCAATCATGCTTGGATCCCCTCAGGCATGGAATTTGATGGTCACCCTTGCCTGTCATATGAATTATGATGTTTTGGTCATTTTAATGCCTTTCATTTTACATTTAAAAAAATTAATGATTGTCAATTTTTTAAAATTTATGAATAATTTAATAAATTATTTTTTAAATTTATGAATAATTTAATAAATTATTTTTAATTTAAATATTTTATCAATATAATTAGTATTACATATGTTAAATATAATAAATATGTTATTCTTAATGAAGTAGTACAAATAATCTAGTTACGATTTTAAAATATGTATTGTTATATATAATTGAAACTAACTAATTTTTTAATAGAAATTATAATTTTTTAAAAGTCAAACATATAATAATCTAATTTAAAAGAAAATTTTGTTTTATTTTATTCATTTGAAATTGGGATACAAAATGTAAAATAATAAAAACAAATAGTAGTAAAGGTCAAGAACTCTTCTTGACTTTGTGTTCTTTCATATCTGATATACTTCATTCTAATTTACATCATTTGTTTCATATTGATTTAAAGATACTCTAATTAATGCTTTGAATTTCTAACATCTTTGATGATTTTTTTTTTAAATCCTCTTTCACAATCAATAATACTTGCAGGAATAGTAAGCATAGCCTATCATAACTTCATCCTATGAGGATAACTTTTATGTCAATATTTTGTGTTGTGAAAGCCTCCCCATGCATCTTTCATTTTGAAACCCTCACAACTCAAATGCAATAAATTGACAAAAGAGTTTATAACTCCCTTTTGCAACCATTAAAATCAAATGTGAATTCAAATTCATTAACATTGTTTGAACTAGTGTGTTGCAAATGTTGGAGAAGCTTATCAAGACAACGCTCTGAGATACTATCTCGAGTCTAACAATCTGATGGATAATAAGAGGGGATAAAGAGCTTTTCTACATTGAAAAGAGGGGGATTTGGAAATATTTCATTCAAACAATCAATGAGAGATTGAAATAATCTTTTGTCAAGTGTTGACAACTTTCTTGTGTTCCTTCAACATGAGGTTTCATGGAATTCTTCCCTATATCCCCATATTGAAATCCCTCAACTGGAATAGGAATATATAGTAATTCATGATTATCAATTAAAACATCTTCTTCTTGGACTTCAATACATCCAAACTGAGAATCAATCAAGAATTTTGAAAGATGATTTTTACCTTTTGCAAATGTACCTTTTTGTAAAAAATCATCTATATAAATTTCCTATTGCTTCATCAAGAGCCAAACCAATAATTGTGATGTCTACATTTTCTTCTTGAAAAATCTTATTCAATTTATTTAGTTCTCTCAAAACATCATCAAGCATGTGCAAACAAAATTGAACTGAATAAATTCTTGTCTTTTCATATAATGATGAACACTCCTTATCATTTTCCCACACAGTTAAGATGGATAGCATAATCTTCACAAGTCTTATTATGACTTATCCTCTAGATAACAATTTGATTGAGTGGATCTACATAATGCTAAGTAAATTATTTCTCTCATTATTTCTTTTTGGTAAATTTTAGATCCATGAATGCACTTTATTTGCCATTTTTTCAATAAATAGTAACTCGGGCATCCTTTTAGAAGCATCAACTACTACTAATGATTCATGATGAGATATGTAGTGTACTGAAATAAGATTTGAAACATTTTGTTCAATAAGAGAAACAAATCCATTTTAACAGTCAATCATTGTAGAAGCACCATCAGTTGAGACAACTATTACATTTGTTCTATATCATTCATTAATTGGTTGATAATGAATAGGATGAAATAGAGTTCATACCAAAATGAATGGGGGAAATATGAGATCTACTTCTAAATCCAAATTCCCAAAGGAAAGATCCAAATTGTTCACCCAAAAGGTTAATACACAAAAGAATCAATCTATGGAGAATATGAAGAAGGAAGAAAAACCTTATATTTCCCTATAAAGAAAATGTGCTTGAAGTCTGAAATAATGGAAAGGAAAATACTAACCTCAAAATAGGGCAAATCTGGAAAATGCTAATTTCTGATGTCTGTGTGTTGTTTCGGGTAATTTTGCAACCTGTTTTGGACTAGAAATGTCGAGATGAAGAAAACCCAAAAAACTTTTATCTTTTTGACAGCAGGTAGTCTTTGACCATGATAAAAGGTCAAAGACTACTTTGAGATTTTGAAGGTCATCCTTGACTTTGTTCGCAGATCTCAGAAGTTCACCGAAAAGGGTATCTAAATCCAAATTCAAATCTGTAGTTCTGCACCTGTACCTACAAGAAAAATAGGGTTTTTGTTATTTGGATGGGGGGTTTGCCTTGGTCAAACCCCAATTTAGGAATTAACCTTGAAATTGAATTGAAATTGTAATGTGCATAAACAAAGTAAATGAAATAATTCACTTTGCTTATGTTGAAGTCCTTGTAGAGGATTCAAATCCTTGAATCCACAAGTAGGGATGCTCCAATGGATGTAGAATGAATGTAGGATGTCTCAAATCAATGGCATTTGATCTTCAACACCAATCTTGAATGGATCTTTGCATATGAGGAGGCTTGGATGAATATGGATGGAGAAATATTCAAGGGGGCTCCAAAGAGATTGAATCCTTCAGTGGCTAACAATGGATCTCCTTGATGAATGCTGAATGCTTGAATGCTTGAATGGATGCTTAGACTTGAAGATGAATGAATGCTTGCTTTCTTTCCTTCTCCTTCTTTCTTTCTTTATTTCACTTGAGAGCTTGAGAGATTATGAGATGTTCTCACAAAACTTGATTTTGAAAATGAGAGAGGAAGGCTTCCTTTTATAGTGATCTAGGGCACAAACCTCTAGAGAAGGCCAACATTAGGGAATTAAATCCCAATTAACCTTAACCCCTAGAAATAGACCCATATTAAATGCAATTTAAGTATTTACCATTCCAAAACCCGAAATGGCCGACCCGAAAGCGGGAAAACAAATATTTCCAAAACCCAACACCCAGAAATTATGGGAACCTAAAATTTGAAATCTGGGTCAAGGACAAGGTAGACCCTACCCTAGGTCAGGGTCAAGGTCATCCCTGACCTAGGTCAGGGTTGAGTTCTTCTTTGACCCTCAAGGTCATCTTTGACCTTGAGGTCAAAAACCTTAGGACCTCAATCCAAAGTGTTAAGAAATGTAGAAATAAAGTGGAAAACAGGTGCAGAGAGAAGTAGAATGGGGGGAGAAAGCCAAGTACATGCAAAGACCCAATCAAGGTGCTTAACATGAACCTAGACCACTTACTCGGAGGGATAAATTCTCTCATCATGGAAGTTCTTCCATTTGAAGATGATACATTAAGCCCCCACTTTAGCAAGAGTATGGACTCGATGCAAACTCTTGGTAAAGGAGATCAAAAATGAAAAGATAATCTTATCGTAATCAAAGGAAAAAAGAGAAACCTCAAGCCCCTAGGGACTCAAGTATTCATCAAATCCAAGATCACAATAAGAGAGATCTCTAGAGAGAGAGAAAGTGGGTGTGATTATCTCACCCAATGAGAACTTATGTCCCATTGTGAACCACACAAGACAACGGTGCAACTAGAAAGATGGAATTGAACCACCTAGTGAATGTGGCTATTCACTAGTCAACCCATCAAGGATTCATCCTTATGAATATTCTATTCCATAAGAATAAAACCAATAGCAAAAGAGATCCAGTCTTAAGGACACCTCTGACCTTAAGAGATAATATATATATATATATATATATATATATATATATATATATATATATATATATATATATATATATATATATATATATATATATATATATATATATATATATATATATATATATATATATATATATATATATATATATATGAAATTGGAGGGATCAAGAGATCCTAAAATATAAATCCATGCTTTAAAGATTAGTTACTAATCCAAAAAGGGAGAAAAAGGTATCTTGAAAAATAGTATATGTGTATCAAAAAGTGTGTGTGTGCAACAGGTGAGCAAAGCATATGCCCCCATGTTACAGTCATTGCTAACACTTTAATAAGAGCAATGGCTTTAACGAAAACATAAACAACTCCACTGATTACGTTTCCATGTCGAGATGCCCCCAAACGAAGACAAATCAAGGGAAATATCATAGAAACATATAGAGAACACAAAAGGGATCTACCTACCATGGGGTCAGTATGATCAGAAGATAATATATATATGATATTATTGCAAATGAATTGACATCATTCCCCAAAGAAAGTAGAACTAAAATCAAAAAGGAGGAAAGATCACATAAGATATACGAAGAAGAATCTTTTCGGACCATGACATGGAGACCAAAAAGAATCAGTGCTACCATGTCTTGAATCCAAGCAGATTACATAAGGAAACATTTACAAACAATAGCACATTTACAACATAACATGAAACAATGTATAGAAGAATAGAGATACATATAGAGGAATTGTACAATAGGTTCGATTCCTTTATCACCTTGCACCAACTGAGTAACAAGGGTGGTATAAAAAAATCTAACAACATTTAGCAAACACATCATAGGAGAAGCACAGTACAATAGGAAAACACACAACAAAGCTACCACGAAGGACAAGCCGATCAAGCGTGTTGCCTACTCTCCCCATCTCATTGTATATCATTTAGGGAAGGTGGGTAACTCGTAAGAGGGACTATATCCAACATAGTAGGAATGATAGCCAGTTCCAAATAAGGATCCTCTTGAGAATCACAATGTTCGACACTAGGTGTAAGAGTTAATTGTGATGAAAGCATATTAGGTAAATCAATGTCAATGTCAATAGTCTCATATTCATCATTAACATCATAAGTATCATCAAGAGTATCTTATTCGTCTAGATTAATCAAAATAGGATCTAAAATATGAATAGAATCATCATAATCATGCATCTTAACATCATTATTAGTAACAACATCATGCATAATCTTATCTAAAAAAGATCTTTGAAGAAAAGAATTATGAGCTTTAGCATGAGTATGATGCTTCTTATGATGTTCATTAGTAGATCGATTACATTTTTTTTTACTTGAAATAAGTTGAGAACTAGGAGGAACAACCATAGGATCCTTCACAGGTTCTTTAGGAAGATCAATAGGATTATAAACAATAGGAGGAACTTGATTAACAGAACTAGAAGCCATAGTTAAAGGAGGTATAGAAGGTGTAGGAAAAAGACCATGATTAAGATCCATAGAAGGTATGCTTAATTTGAGAATCTTACGATGTTTTTAAGCTTGATATGAATGGAAAAGATTATCAGGTCGAGGATGACATGAATTAGGTAATGAAGGCCAAAAGAAATCAAGAGCAGCACAATCTCTAGGCCTAGAAGGTTGATATAAACTATGATTAACCATCTTCACTTCTTCATCATGAACAAATTTAAGACACTTATGGATAGGTGAAGCAATAGCATGCATGGCTTTTAACCATGGCAAACCTAGCTTAACTTGAAATTGATCAGAAGTAGGAACAACAACAAAGGTAGTGTTCACAATTTTTCCACAAAGTTCAACTGGTAAGGTAATAGAACCAAATGATGGATAAAGAAAACCATTACAAGTTTGAATCCACACATCTGATGTATCATAAGAATCATGTTGTAAGCTTTTCATAAAAATATTTTCTTCAGTAACAACATTTACTAAGGATGTAGGATCAACAAGACAACCACGAGTAGGTTTCTAAGAAATCCTAGCATATATATAAAGGGGACCATCAAGAGCTTTAATAGTCTCAGAGTCATCAAAGGTAATCAAAAGTTTTTGAGGTCTTTTATTCTAAAGTTGTTGTCGAGGTTTAGGTTGAGTTTTCAATTTAGGCTTAGGTTTTGGTTGAGGTTGAATCTGAGGTTGAGGTTGAGGTTGAGGTTGAGGTGGAGATACAGATTGACCAACATGCTCCACTTGATTAACAACATGATTGAGATCATCCATCTTTGAATCATATACAATTTCCATAGAAGATGGCTGAGCAATGGTATTAGTATCATGCGTAGGTAAAGGATTCATATAGATTTGAAGGTTTTGATTAGGAGGAGAGATAGATTTGTTTCCACTACCATCAAGATTATCAATAGATAAGGCATTAGAATCAATTAAGTCTTGAACCTTATGTTTTAAAGAATAACACTTCTTAGTATCATGAACATTCTGACAATGATATTGATAAAAAGATTTAGGACCAAAAGATTTAGATGCAATTGTAGTAGGTAAAAGAGGTTGAATATGAGGTAAAGTAATCATATTAGTAGTTAACAACCTATTCATAACAGAATGTAAAGATTCTAAAAGAGGAGAAAACGTACGACTTAATCAAAAAGTAGTGGATGCAGAAGTGGCATTGTGAGATGCAACAACAACTTGATCAACAACTACATTTTCTTGTTTATTTATCTTGACATAGTTGTTGAATTTTTTAAATTCATTTGGATTAGGAGCAACATCACTCTTATCAACTGGAACAAGAGCCATTGGAGTGTTGCTCTCAAATTGACTCACTTGTAATTGATAATGATGAAGCATTGCACAAAGTTGTTGAAAAGAGGTAAATTCAGTAAACAGAATCTTATCTCTAATGTCCTTTTGCAAATTTGAAATAAACATACATTGAATATCAATATCAGGAACATGATAGGAAATTTGAGCATACAAATGCTTAAATCTACCAATAAATTTAGTTAATTTTTCTTTAGCACTTTGTTTACAATGCATCAAATCAGTCAAAGACACTTGTGGGCCAATATTGTTTTGAAATTGTTGAATAAAAGAATTCGCAAGTTGTGGAAATGAATCAAAAGAATAAGGAGGCAAGGAACAATACCATTGTAAGGCCTTGTCATAGAAAGTTCTAGCAAACAGTTTGGCTAAAATCCTATGGTCATGAGCATAATCACTACAAAGGATTTGAAAAGTTTTAACATGATGAACAAGATCTCCTTTTCCATTATAATTCTCAAGATGAGGCATATTAACTTGATGAGGAACAGGAATACGAATAATGTCTCAGGACAAAGGACTTCCCATGTCACATGTAGGAACACTAAACTTGTTTTGAGTTAGGGAAGCAAGTTGTTGTTGTAAGGATGACACATTTTGAGCCAAACTAATGATTGTTGAATCATTAGATGAAATAGGAGGAATAAAAACTTTAGAAACACTAGGTAAAGTGTAAGAAGTTGTAGGAATAGAAGACACAACTAGAGGAACAATAGGAACTATAGTTGGAAGCATATTGGAATAAGTAAAAGGAACATTATGATATGAAGGTTGTGATGTAGGAAGGGACACAAGAAGAACACTCATAGGAACAGAGGGAACCATCACAATCACCAAAGAAGGAGTATAGGTAGGAATACTAGGTAAAGGATTAGAAGAGGGTTCTACACTAGTGATAGGAGGAATCAACCCTAGATCTTGAGCTTCTTGAGCTAGAGGTTTTACATTTGAATGCATGAGGTGAGTAATACCATGCAAGAGGTTAACACCTTGATCACTATCACAAAGAACTTTCTTAAGAGCCTCTATAGCTTGAATAGAATCTTGATTATGGTTCTCTTGAATAAGCCAATTACCCATTTTATCAAGTTTAGTTGAAATTTTTTGGAATTGTTCAGGAGGAACTCTTAAAGAATCATCCTCATCATGAGATGAGTGAGAATATTTTTGCTCCATAATAGGATTGGAATCATGAAGAATCAAATTATCATCTGGGATCCTAAGGAAAGGAGAGGAAGATTCAAGATCAAAGGCACCCATGAGTCTATGACTTCTTCTAACCAACATATTATAAGTAGGACTAGTAGTAGTAAAGCTCATAAACCAATTCAATACAAATGAACTAAACTAAGAACACATAAAACATGAATATTTTTGTATTTTGAAAGAAATTTTGCAAAAAAAATTTTGTATTTTTGAAATCTAATTAGCATGCAAGATTTAACATAAAAGATAAATCTAATACTAACAAGATAAAAGGAAATCTAATACCATAAACACAATAGGGCATCTAATTCCACAAAAGAAAGGAGAGTAAGTATGTGGGGTTCACCAAAATGAATAGGATGAAATAGTGTTCATACCAAAATGAATGGGGGAAATATGAGATCTACTTCTAAATCCAAATTCCCAAAGGAAAGATCCAAATTGATCAGCCAAAAGGTTAATACACAAAAGAATCAATCTATGGAGAATATGAAGAAGGAAGGAAAACCTTATATTTCCCTATAAAGAAAATGTGCTTGAAGTCTAAAATAACTGAAAGTCAAATACTAACCTCAAAATAGGGTAGATCTAGAAAATGCTAATTTCTGATTTCTGTGTGCAGTTTCGGGTAATTTTGCAACTTGTTTCAGACTGGAAATGTCAAGATGAAGAAAACCCAAAAAAAATTTATCATTCTAACAACAGGTAGTCTTTGACCCCGATAAAAGGTCAAAGACTACTTTGAGATTTTGAAGTTTTTCCTTGACTTTGTTCACAGATCTTGGATGTTCGTCGAAAAGGGTATCCAAATCCAAATTTAGATCTGTAGTTCCGCACTTGTACCTGCAATAAAAAGAGGGTTTTTTTGTTTGGATGGGGGTTTGACTTGGTCAAACCCTAATTTAGGAATTAACCTTGAAATTGAATTGAAATTGTAATGTGCATAAACAAAGTAAATGAAACAACTCACCTTGCTTATGTTGAAGTCCTTGTAGAGGATTTGAATCCTTGAATCCACAAGTAGGGATGCTCCAATGGATGTAGAATGAATGTAGGATGTCTCAAATCAATGAAATTTTATCTTCAACACCAATCTTGAATGGATCTTTGCATATGAGGAGGCTTGGATGAATATGGATGGAGAAATCTTCAAGGGGGCTCCAAAGAGATTGAATCCTTCAATGGATAACAATGGATCTCCTTGATGAATGCTTGAATGGATGCTTAGACTTGAAGATGAATGAATGTGTGCTTTCTTTCCTTCTCCTTCTTGCTTGCTTGATTGAACTTGAGAGCTTGAGAGATTATGAGATGTTCTCACAAAACTTGATTTTGAAAATGAGAGAGGAAGGCTTCCTTTTATAGTGATCTAGGGCACAAACCTCTAGAGAAGGCCGACATTGGGGAATTAAATCCCAATTAACCTTAACCCCTATAAATAGACCTATATTAAATTTAATTTAAGGATTTACCATTCTAAAACCTGAAATGGCCGACCCAAAAGTGGGAAAACAACTATTTCTGAAACCCGACACCCAAAAATCATGGGAGCCTAAAATTTAAAATCTGGGTCAATGATGAGGTAGACCCCACCCTAGGTCAGGGTTGAGGTTTTCCTTGACCTATGTCAAGTTTGAGGTCATCTTTGACCCTCAAGGTCATCTTTGGCCTTGAGCTCAAAAATCTCAGGACCTCAATCCAGAGTGTTAAGAAATGCAGAAATAAAGTGGAAAACAGGTGCAGAGAGAAGCAGAACGGGGGTAGAAAGCCAAATACATGAAAAGACCCAATCAAGGTGCTTAACATGACCCCATACCACTTACTTAGAGGGATAAATGCTCTTATCATGGAAGTACTTCCATTTTAAGATGATACAGATAATATCATATATAGTCTTCCCTTTACTATCTGGCACATTCATCATCTTCATAAATTTAGAAATTGGTGTCCCATTAACCTCTGAAGTCAAATATGTTGCATAAACAACAAGATGTTGCTCTAAACTTCGATCAATACTTTCATCAATCATTAGTGAAAAAAGGACTTTTCAACATCTCATCTATTTGAATTTTCTCAAGGTATTTTGATATGCAAAATATAAACTCATTGGCACCCTTATGAATTGTGTATGCAGAGTAGTCCTGATATTTTGGCATATTACCTGATTTTTTAAATCCATGAGAAATTTACATATTTTCTCATATTTAGCTAAAGATAAATCCTCTTGGCAAACAAAATAAGTTATTTTCATCATGGTTATTATTCTTTCCCTATTAGCATCTTTAATCTCTAAAATATGATTAGGAATAAACTTTATTTTAATTTTTTATGCATTAATCCAACTTGCTTGAGCATCTTTAAGTATCCAATATTTTTCATGAGTAACAAGAGCAGCATGTTTCAAATTACTACATCCATCCCCAATGCCCCATGGTACTGACATCTTACACTTCTCACAATAATTACATTTCAGTAATATTTTACCATCATGATTAAAATAATTTAACCATACAAATTTTTCTAGCCATTCCATTTGAAATTTGTACTTTTTCCTTCCCTCAACTAATAATATTTGATCTCTCTTCAATTTCATCATTAAAACTATTCCCTAATTGATTTATTTCTTCATTTAAATCATCATATGAAGAAGACCCAAATATTTCTTTCAAATGCTTATTACAAGATTTACTATAAGTTCCTAAATCTTTATCTCTAATCCACCTATAGTTTTATCCAATTGTAGCTTGTTTCTTTCTCTTTGAAGACATTTTTGAGGTACCTAAAATAATCAATAAAGTAACCACGTGTAAAATATTATTCTATACAATCATTGTATTACAAATTTGATAATGTTTTGAAAAATACGTAAAATAATTTAGAACATAATTGTATAAACAATGAACTAGATACCTTAAGTTTATGATTCACTATGAGAAAGAAAGAGATTGAAGCTGTAATGTCCCCCCTTCTGGTTGAACTGGAAAGTCAAAACAGTTACCTTCTTCCAACTTGTTACTTTGTCAATTACTTGGAATGAAAACCCAATAAGGTTATTCCACCAAATATCAATGGTTATCTCTACTATGAAACTCTTGTATTTATGGGATCATCCTTCCTTTTGAGTATTATTGATGATCTAATGTAATAATGATGGCTATCAATGATGTTTCAGTCCTCTTACTTATACGTTGAATTAATTATAATTGTGATACTTGATGAGATGAAGAATTGGTAATTAAAAATCTATTTTTTTTGCAATCACTAATGAGTATAATGTTTATGTTCCTCTTCTTGTAAATCTATTTGTGCAATGCTCCTCCTATTACTATGATGTTGCAGCCTTCATATTTAACCTTTAAATATTTTCCTTGTAAAACCACTGACCATGACTATGGAATGAACCCACCTCTATCGAATGTTTTTTAAGCTGTTGAGTGCTCTTATATAACTGAGTTTGTAGTTTCCAATGAGATGCCAATATTTTTTGGTGCCTCTCTTTGAGTGATGCCTTCAACACATATCACTTTATTTCCTTAAGAAATCCCATCCCTTGATACCATCCCAAACATATATTCAATTCAAAATAGAAAACTCTTTCTTCCCTCCATGAATGTTTGTAATGTCTTCAATATTGTGGATAAGACATGTTGGAAGAAACACCTCCAAATACATGCATTCCTTCCTAATTAATCCCATTCATTCATTTTTGTAGATCTCATTAATAATTTTAATAAATGAATTACGTAATAATAGTGGTTTGATTTATGTTAACAACAAATTGTGATGGGGGCGATTATCCCCATAATCATCTTAGTAGCTTGTGGATGTATGTTTGATACACATTGGCTTTGATACAAGAGTTACTTATCATGTGAATCCCATCTCTTTATCTTTGTCATCTATCAGAGCATTCGCAATGACTAATCATTATCACCAACCCTTCATCATCGACTAGAATTGCCAATAGATATAGAAAGTTATCTTAATCTTTATTTGTTTTCATCTATAGTTTAGATCGATAAGACTATTCAATTTTCTCTATATTAGTTTATATTGGTTTTATGTCTTTTAGCGATATAGTGTATTTAATACTAATTATATTATTATAATTAATATTATATGATAATAAACTAAATATATAATATCAATATGAATATTAATATTATATATTATGTGATGATAATATTATTATCAAGATGTCCATTTAATTATCATTATATATATTATTATATCAAATTATATATATTATTATTATATTAATAATATTATTAATTATTATTTTGTTAATAATTGATTATATCATATTATTTATTAATTATTCTAATATTATATTTATTATTGTGTCATTATTTATTGAATTTAATCTCTCAGACATGGGGCATCACAATCCACCCTTCCTAAAATTGCTTGTCCTCAAGCAATGCACTTCTAGTGCAACTCTGATGTTCAATTCAATGATCTTGGAATGACAATTTCAAATTGAAGTTAGAGTTGTAATATATTCATAAATATAAACAATTCTACTTTGAAAATATTTCATCATATTATTTAATTTAAGAACAATTCAAAAAGATAAAACTTATCTTTATTTGTTGTAGCACTTTTGTCTACCTCTATTAAGTATGGTTTTGTTCAGGGATATCAACTCTCTTAATTCCTTTTTATAAATTATAGATATTCAAAAATGTCCTTTCAGTCTCAACACTCACTAAGAATGCTCATGATCTAGTCTTGACACTCACTAAGAATGTCATCAATCTTGACACTCACTAAGAATGTCCTTGATCCTTGACACTCACTAAGAATTTCTTTGACTCTTGACACTAACTAAGAATACCCTGACACTCACTAAGAATGTCCTTGCTTCTTGACTCTCACTAAGAATGTCCTAGATCTTTGCACTCACTAAGAACACCTTGATCTATTTTGGCACTCTGTAATGCCCTGCCAAGGAATCCAAGAGAATTTAACCTAATACATGATACTATGTTTACAGAATACATTTTCTTAAGATTTTACAAACAATAATGATAATAATGTTGAAGCAATACAATAATAAGATATAAATAAGTGCATAAATACAACTCAAATACAATTAACAATTCTCAAGGGTCCCATGATGTAGAATTACATATTACAAATTAAATATTTTAGATTAAGAATAGTTACAAATATCTCAAGTACAAATGAATAAAAAGTACATCCAATACCATAAGGTATAAATACAATGAAACAACATCATCTACACAAGTTGCGGGGCATGTTCCAATAACCAAATATAAAGTATATTACAATATCTGAAAGGAATCATCTCTGAAGCATTGATACAAGATATAATTATAAACATCATAAGATAGATATGAACAATCCTCCAATTAAGAACAAGAAGAAGGTAACAAAAACAAGCATCATTTAGCACTACTATAGGAACATCAATCGAATCTCAAATGGTAAAAGAAAACACTACCACGTAACCTCATGGAACCAAAGGTCCACTCCCACCATGTTCATGAGGAGATAACAACAAATCTCACTTGGATAACAAACCCAATAAAAAATAACTACGCAATAGATCCTGAAGGATTTCTATCTCAAAAGGTACCACCAACTAATGATAAAGAAAAGATAACAAATATCAAAATGTCAACACGTACTAAAACACCAAATACCAGAATATCAAACAAATACCAATCACCAAATACCAAAATAGACCACCAAGTAAAACTATAATACTAAAGACACGCCGCTAGAGGAAAATGCAAAAAACTATGGAGGAGACTTAAGATACAAACTATGGGAGTGTCATCACATGGTACTCTAGATAGTAGACCCTCAAGCATTGAGTTACCCTAGAATGGCCACTCTGGGGCCCGGACCTTCATTATAAACCACGTAAAACTAGAATACCCTCTAATGAAAATGAGGAATTATAATGATACCTACTCTCTAGGTATCATCCCACTCCCATCCTTAGCCTATACAAGCGTTCAAGGCATAGGTGAGGCATAATCTCTAAATTATCTTTTCAATGAACTCTCCAAATTTTAATTACTATGTTATCACTTATTAACAAACTTATGATAGGTTACCTTGGTACTGACCACTTTGGGTCCTAGACCCCTATTGTAAGTCACTCTTCTAAGATGCACCTATTTAACCTCCCCTAGGCTCACAAGTCATAAATAATACATAGGTCTCAAAAATTATGATGACCGAATTTTAATTCTTAGAAAAAAAATGGAACATGCACTAGTTCTCAAAACCATGACATCATAAATGCACCCTCAAAGTGCTCATATAAATCACAAGCTTCACAAAACCAGGTTGGGTAGAAAGATCAAGACCATTATCACAACATCACAATGCATACATAAATGATACACAGACCTTCTAGGTATTCACAATAAACACAAGATTCAAATGGATAAGGTTGGATATAAAAGATCAAATCCAAAATAAACATTTCAACACATACACAAAGGCATAAAGAGAAAACAACCCAAATCCAAAACCTCTGGTGTACACATTTCCTAAAGGTTAACTTAAAACCCCCAATAAATAGAATTGTCTAATAAGATTTAAATCAATTAATAACAACTAAAATTTTTACCAATAATTTATGCCCACATAATAAATCATCTATACATAGAATTATAAATTTAATATTTTAAAATTTAATAAATACAAATTCATAATATTGATTAATTATTTAATTAATAATAACTATCAATATATTAATTAATAATATTAAATATATATATATACATACAAATTAAAAAAAACTTTAATAATTTTTTTTAAAAAACACAAGTAATTATGTTGTACCATAACAACAATCCTCTCTTTTTTAATTGAATATGATAAACATGTAATTTCAATTAAATTTCTATGCAAAATATTGAGACAAATTATCTATCTTTTATGGGTAAATACCCTAACTAGGAAAAACTCACCCCAAATTCCTAAAATTTCTTTCTAGATTTTCAAATAATCCAAACAGAATACCATATCTAATTTAATATCAAACTAATCCAAAATTTCACAAAAACAAACTTGATTAAAACAGAAACCAAATTTCAAATCCATTTACATAAACAATTCGAAACATGAAGCAAACAATCTTTTCAAAGGAAAAAATCTACAAAAAGAAGGTTTTAAGCCCTACCTCAAACAATGCCTAAAAATTTGAAGACAAGGACCCAATTCAACCTTCAAAAATCTAAGCTTTCCAAAATCTTCCAAATTCATCCAAGAGAGCTCCTCCAGAACCTGGTAGACGTGACGGCAATAATATCCAGAAACCTCTCATAAAGAAGACCTATCTCTCCTAGGGTTTTCTAAAACATGCAATCCCTAAAAATAGAACTCAACTCTCCACCTAGTTTTCATCAATTCACTTTGCATTATTAATTATAAGTTATAAATAAAATATGTACTTTTTCTAATTCTAATTCCTAACTCAGCTTTAACTTTTAAATTCTAATTCAATTTTATTTAAATGAATGTGCAAACTTAAATTACATATTAATATTTAATTAACCAATAAATATTTAGCACATTAATACTATGTAATTGATAAATTAAATATTAAATAAATCAACTATGCCTTTAATTTCATATTTGGATTTAATAATTAATTAAACCCTCTCATTCCAAATTTAGACTTTTAATTAAGTCTCTTTAATTTAAACAAAGGTATTTAATTAACTCTTAATAATAAAATATCCTTATATCTAATATTTCCATATTCATAAAATATAATCATTCCAATCTCACGATTAATCTTAATTTAATTATTTTAAATCAGATAATCCACACAACAAATTCACTTACTCACAACACACGAAAAAATAAACTAACTTAAATAACCACAAACAACCACCAAGGAAGGGCTCACAAATTCACATCACCTTGATGAATTCAGATGGGTAGAAAATAGATACTTGACCATTATTTTAGGACAATCAATGACTGGGTTTGTTTGGGATTTGAATTTGTATGTTATCTCCCCTCTCTTACCATTGAGATATTGATGATAGGGCATGCTCATCATGGCAATTTAGGGAAGTCGATGTGCGGTACCTGCAAACTTGCATAAAAGATGAGCATGTACATACATGTATAAATACAAGCAAGAAATGGAAAGGATCTCACAAGCAAGTAACTATGAATCTATCCCTCAATCACATCAGACACGTTAAACAAAAATATAAAACATACATGCTAACCATACACATGCAAGTATGGGGTCAGTAAAACCATAAGCATCAATGATATCCTAACATATAAATCATCATCATGAAATAACCATAACATATAAATAACATCATCATTTATATTTAATCAACATGAAAATAACCAAAAATATCTAATTCACAATTATTCAATATAATGTCATACATTCATATCCTCATGTATCTCTGAAATAAATAACGTACACGTGAAAATAGCCTAAAAGAGTTTGGCAATAAAACTTAAACAGCAACCTATGGGAGGGGTATTACATCCACCTCCCCAAAAATTATGCTTACTCTTGGAAGCCTACAAACAAAAAAGAGATGTAGATCTTGTAATCATGATGCATCCTACTAAGTCCTAAAAGACTCAATGTGTGGTTCCCATTGGAACCTTTCCCTACTCCATACAAGGAACTCTACAGATTATTCCCTATTGCAAACACCCTGTGGGATCTACTAGCATCCCCAATTGTAGGCCCAGAAGCTGCAGACCTCTATCCTAAAAATTGTGTTGCTCGTTGAGGACAATTGACAATAATGTGACCATGTTGCCCACAAGAATAACAACCTCCTCTACTAACACCTCTCCTAGTTGAAGGTGAACTAGACTGTTGGAAACTACCTCCACTAAAATCCTAATGTGAACTTTGAGCTAGATGATCATTCCAATTATGCATACTACGCTGCCAGTTGTGATAGTTCCCTAACTAAGAACCACCACTATTACCATGGAAGAATTTCCTATTCTGTTGATTCTGATTACCTTTCAAGAAGGTATTTTAGGATTTCTAGTTCTTTGCTCCCTAAGACTGATTACCCTTAGAACCTGAAAAAGAACAACTAGACTGAACACTAACCTATCCCCATGACCTCTAGCCAAATTCTCCTCCACCAAAGTAGCCTTACTAACTGTGTCCCTAAGAGTCTTAGGTTCCAAAATCGTAACACCCCCAATGATGTAACCATTAAGTCCTCTAATGAAATGTTGCAACATCAATGGTGACTTATCACTATAACTTGCATATGGCTTGAGCTTGAATAAATGACACTCATACTCCTAAACACTCATAGATAACTATCACAAATTATGAAACTCATCTGCGCATACTTGTTTCCATTGATCTAATAAGCAGCACTCTCAGAAGTTCTCAAGAAATAACTCTCAAGTGAGAATATCTATGTTAATCTCTAACTTTTGTTCATCAATCTTCCACCAAGTAGCTGCAAAACCTTCAATGTTTATGATGGCACACCTCGCCTAGACGTTATTATCAAATTGTTACATAGCAAAACAATGATCCAATGCGATAAGTCGCGTCTCTGCCTCAAAACTAGTACCTATACCATTAAAGGGAGGAGGTCACAATCTAAGGAGGTATCTCATCTAATTATCCTTTATGCCCCCAGTCAACTATAGTGTCCCTCCTCTTAGGGCTCCTGGATCTCTATCGCCTCTCATTCTCAGAATGGTGTGACCCTTACCTCTCAGCCCTATTATGAATAGGTAGACGTTCCAAAATAGTCTAAAGTATCTGCCTAGCTTTAGGCTCCTTTAAATCACCATACTGCTCACCACTATCCTCATACAAACTCTCATCTCTATGACTCATAGGAGGGTTGTGAAGCCTACTCCTTCCATTTCATCTACCGTGGCCTCCACTACAGCCTTTACCATAGATCTAACCTCAGTGACCATCTTTCCTACAACATCCAAATAGAAAAACAACATCTCAAAACTAGTCAAGAATAATAAAGACATGATATATAGTTATAAAATAATAGTTTTAAATACAGAGTATTAAATGTCTAAGTTTTTGTTTCAAGTTTTGACATTTTAGACATCTAGTGGGCATACAACTTCCCAAAGTTTTTAATGTAGAAACTTGGCTCTAATACCAAGTGTAATGCCCTGCTAGAGAACCCAAGAGAATTTAACCTAATACATGTTACTATGTTTACAGAATAATTTTTTCTTAAGAGTTTACAAACAATAATGATAACATTGTAAAAGCAATACAATCATAATATATAAACAAGTACATAATACAACTCAAATACAGTTAAAAAATCTCAAGGGTCCCATGACGTAGAATTATGTATTACAAATTAAATATTTTGCATTAAAAATAGTTACAAATATCTCAAGTACAAATGAATAACAAGTACATCCAATATTATAAGGTACAAATGCAATGAAACAACATCCTCTACACAAGTCGTAGGGTATGTCCCAATAACCAAATACAAAGTATATTACAATATCTGAAAGGAATCATCTTTGAAGCATTGATACAAGATATAGTTATAAAACATCATAAGATAGATAGGAACAAGCCTCCAATGAAGAACAAGAAGAAGATAACAACAACAAGCATCACATAGCACCACTAAAGGAACGTCAAAATATAAAATGGTAGAAGAAAACACTACCACCTGACCTCGTGGAACCAAAGGTCCACTCCCACTATGCTGAGTAGATGACAACAAACACCACTCGGATAACAGACCCAATAAAAAAAAACTAAAAAATAGATCCTGAAGGATTTCTATCTCAAAAGGTACCACCAACTAATGATAAAGAAAAGATAACAAATATAAAAATGTCAACACGTACCAAAACACCAAATACCAAAATATCAAACAAATACCAATCACCAAATACCAAAATACCAAAATAGACCAACAGGTAAAACTACAATACCAAAGACACACCATTAGAGGCAAATACAAAAAAAATATTGGAGCAGACTTAGGCTAGAAACTATAGGAGTGACATCACATGGTCATCTACTTAAGTTACCATGAACTAGTCACTCTAGACCCCGAACCCTCAAGCATTGAGTTACCCTAGACTGGCCACTCTAGGCCTCAGACCTCAATATGACCCACGCAGAACTAGAATACCCTCTCATTAAAATGAGGAATTTATATTCATACCTACTCTCTAGGTATCATCTCATTCCCATTCTTAGCTTATACAAGCACTCAAGGTATAGGCGAGGCATAATCTCTAAATTATCTTTTTAATGAACTCTCCAAATTTTAATTACTATGTTATCACTTATTAATAAACTTATTACGATAGGTTACCCTGGTACTAACTACTTTGGGTCTCAAACCCCTATTGTAAGTCACTCCCTTAAGATGCATCTATTTAACCTCCCCTAGGCTCACAAGTCATAAAGAACCACATAGGTCTCAAAAAGTATGATGACCTAATTTCAATTCTTACAAAACATAAGGAACATGCATTGGTTCTCAAAACCATGACATCATAAATGCACCCTCAAAGTGCTCACATAAATCACGAGCTTCAACACAAAACTAGGTTGGGTAGAAAGATCAAGACCATTATCATGACATCACAATGCATACATAAATGATACAAACACCATACAAGTGTTCACAATAAACAAGAGATTCAAATCTATAAGGTTGGATATAAAGATTGAATCCAAAACTAACATTTCAACACATGTGCAAAGGTATCAAGAGAAAACAACCCAAAATCTAAAACCTCTAGTGTACATTTCCTACAGGTTAACTAAAAACCCCCAACAAATAAAGTTTCCCAATAAGATTTAAATCAATTGATAATAACTAAAATTTCACCAATAATTCATGCCCACATAATAAATCATCTATACATAGAATTATAAAATTAATATTTTAAACAAATAAATACAAATTCATAATATTGATTAATTATATATATATATATATATTATATATACATATATATACATAATATACATATATATTGATTAATTATATATATATGTATATATATATATTATATATACATATATATACATATATATGCATATATATATATATATATAATA
>BSBK01007521.1:0-62500 GCA_027943335.1 Chamaecyparis obtusa
TAAGGGTCCTAAACACGTGATAAGGTGTACTAGGACCACTAGAAAGTCCCCATGACCCCTTTTGACACATGTGAACCCTCCAGTGTGTTTGAAGGGGTCGTAGGACCCCTTGAGGCACACTTGAGCATTCAAGCCTTAGGACACCTAGGGAATCTGTTGGAAACAATTGTCTGAAGGAAATTGCTACTCAAATTATGTATTGTCTTGATGTCACACAATGTCATAGTCCGCAGCAATCAGTTCCTACCGAGCTCAGTCGGTCTGCCTGACAGGAAGATTAGTGCTTACCGAGTCACTCGGTTATCAAAGAAAATCAGTGTCTATCGAGTCCACTCGGTTATCAAGAAAATCAGTGTCTACCGAGTCCACTTGGTTATCAAAGAAAAATCAACATTTACCGAGTTCAGTCGGTCGTCAAAGGAAATTCAGTGTTTACCGAGTTCAGTCAGTTGTCAAAGAGAAGTTAGCATTTACCGAGTTCAATTGGTTATCGAAGGTAAAGGATATCGGTGTTTACCGAGTTCCCTCAGTCTCTGAAAGATTGTAGAAAGTTATGGTCACCGAGCACTGTCGGCCCTTGAAGGATTTTTGCAAATAGAGTTTGCTTAATTCAGCCGAGCTGATATACTAAATAATGTTGATTTGACAAATCTAAAATTATATAAATAAAAGGTCAAATGTGAAAAGTAAAAAAATATAGCAGAAGATTTACAGAAGAAAAGAAGGAAAGGTGTATGCGAATTTGTGAAGGATGTTCAGATATCCTTGAGGTGCAGCAGAGATTTATTCGATCAGAAAGGATCAGACTTATGCAGAACAGAGATCTGTAATCAGCAAGGCAGTTGCATTATTATATAGGTCATTTTCATTGTTACCTTCTTATCATTATAACAGTGAATTCTAAATCTCTTAACCGAGTTGGTTTAACAACCATATTGTAAATCCTCTAACAAGGTGACAATTCCATTGAATTTTTTCAAGACCTCTTACCAGGCCACTCCTAGCAGGGTGATTAAATTCTCTAACAAGGTCACACCTAACAGTGTGTTTTATAACCTTTTACCGGGTTGGGCTTCTAACCGGGCATCACTTCAGAAAAGTGAAAAATAGTATCTAGAGTACATTGGTGGTTTTTCCCATATTGGGTTTCCACGTTAAATCTTGTGTCTCTTATGTTCTTAATTTCTATCTTAATCATATACTAGTGCTAATGAACATCTAAAGATAACTTTTCTAATACTTTCTGCATCTTCAAAGTTACTGCAATCTATTTACCGAGTGCTAAAATAGATAACATTCTTTAAGATATCCTAAGGGATCTGAAAAGAAATAATTAGGAAGTGTTTTATAGTTGACTGATTCACCCCCCCCCCCTCTCAGTCACTTCATCCATATTCCATCAATTGGTATCAGAGCATTTGGTGCTTGCAGGAAGGGTTTCAAGGACCTAAGCCAAGATCAGGATGTCTTACAAGAGGGAAATTCCAAAGCTCAACAGAGATAACTTTTTAGCATGGCAAGGTCTCATGCGACTTCATCTGGCTTCCATTGGTGATTCAAGATGCAATACATTGATGAAGAATACACAGTTCCTACTGGCGCATTAACTGTTGAAGACATTGCAGAGAAAAAGACTCATAACACCATGATGATAGACATTGCATCTGCTCTCAGCTATGAAGAATTTGATGATATTAAAGAATGCACTACTGCATATGAAATGTGGATGACACTGAAGAAAATATATGGTGGTGATGCAAATGTGAAAAGAGCCAAAGCAGAAAGCCTAAGAGGACAGTTTGACAAAATGAATATGAAGGAAGATGAAAACATTGCAAAATATGTTGAAAGAATCAAAGCAAGTGTAAGTGCAATTAGAGCTTCTGGAGGAACAATCTCAGATGAAATTTTTATAAGTAAGGTACTCAGAACATTACTGCCTATCTATGCAATAAGAGTATCAGCTATTCAAGAAAGAAGATGTGAAACAAACCACAATATAACTTTGGATGCTTTAGTTGGAAGATTGACAGCCTTTGAATTAGACAACTATGACAACTATGTTCCAAGTTCCAAAAACATTGAATCAGCATTTGAGGCAAGGTTTCACTAAAGAAGAACAAGAAAATTAAAGAAGTTCAGTCAGAAAGTGAAGAAGTATCAGAAGAAAGTTCTGATAGTGATCTTGAAATTGTAGAAGCATTACTTGCAAAGAAGTACTCTAAAGGGAAAGGTAAATATAAAGGTAAAACTCCTTTAATCTATTTTTCATGTGAAGAAATTGGACATATTGCAGCTAGGTGCCCAAACAAGCAAGTCAAGGAAGAGAAGAGAAGTCACAAGTACTATGGCAAAAAGAATTTCAAATCATTCAAGGATAAAGGTAAGAAAACATGTTTTATGGCTAAAGATTCTGATGATAGTGAAGAAGAAATTGTCTTTATTGCTATAAAAGATGAATCTGATGATGATGAAGATAAGATGGCACTTATTTCTCATATAAGAAAAGATGATATATGGATAATAGACAGTGGATGTTCACACCACATGACTGGTGACAAGACAAAATTTGAATATCTAGAAGACTGTGATAGTGGCAATGTAAGATTTGGAAACAATGAACCTTGTTGTATAAAAGGAAAGGGAAGAATCTCATTAAACAAAGAACTCATATGTGATAATGCTTATTGGGTTGAAGGACTAAAACATAATCTTCTAAGTGTAGCACAGCTAATCAACACTAATTTCAAGGTTGAATTCATGAATGGTCAAGCAAGACTGCTAGATGAAAAAGGAAAACTCATTGGATCAGGCAAACAAACAAAAGGTAACTTATTCTATCTTGATCTCAGTGAATATTCATGCTTTATTGCTCAAATTGAAGAAAGTTGGCTATGGCACAAAAGGTTATGTCATGTGAATTTTGATAACATGATAAAAATAAGCAAATTCAAGAAGGTTAGAGGCATTCCTACTTTGAAGAAACCTGATACTAGTCTAGGTAAGAATTGCCAGATTGGCAAAATGAGTAAAACTAGTTTCAAGAGTAAGAACTATCAGTCTAAAGAAATTTTGGAAATTGTGCATACTAATTTATGTGGACCTATTGGAATACAAAGCTATATTGGAGATAAATTCTTTATTCTTTTCGTTGATGATTATTCTAGAATGATGACTATTATGTATTTAAGAGAAAAATCAGAAGCATTTGAAAATTTCAAATGGTACTTAGCAAGAGTGGAAAAGGAAACAGGGAAAAGATTGAAATGCTTAAGATCAGACAGAGGTGGTGAATTCATCTCCCATGATTTTAACAACTTTTGCATTGAATGAGGAATCAAAAGACAGGTATCAGCTCCTAGAACTCCTGAGTAGAATGGAATAGCAGAAAGAAGAAACAGATCTATTATGGATTGTGCAAGGACTCTAATGATAGAAAAGAACATCGCTATAAAGTACTGGAAGGAAGCTATCAGCACTGCAGTTCATACATTGAACCGAGTACAATTGAAGAAAGACACATTCAAAACTCCTTATGAATTATGGTATCGCTATAAACCCAATGTAAGTTACATGAAAATATTTGGTAGCAAGTGTTATATCTTAAAAGAATCCAGAAGAAATAAATTTGATGTGAAAAGTGATGAAGGAATATTCCTAGGATATTCTAGCAAAAGCAAGGCATACAAATGTCTGAACCTATCTACTCACAAAGTCATAGAAAGTATACATGTAAAATTTGATGAGTTTGCAGAAAAGACTGAGGAAGAAAGCAAAAGGGGAACCTGAGAACTACAGAAGATTCGTTTACATTGAACCTGAAACATTGGCAGACACAACTATCAATGAGGAAACTATATCTACCGAGCTAAGCACAGTTACCGAGTCACAAACCGAATCATAGGAAGAAGTTCAACTGAGTCATAGGAAGAAATTCAGACTGAGTCTCAGCCTGAAGTTACCGAGAAAATATCTACCAAGCCCGAGCAACCTGAAGAAGGGATCCTAGAAGACAATAGCATGACTCATTCAAAAAGCAAGGAACCTATACTAGCCAATATGTCAGAAGACATCATACACCAGATCAAATTATTGGAAACAAATCAAATGGTACTATGACAAGAAGCAAGCTAAAAGGTACATGTCTGCTTACTAATTTTGAACCTAGAAATATCAAAGATGCATTGGAAAATGAAAGTTGGATTGAAGCAATGAATGAAGAATTAGAACAAATACAAAAGAACAAAACATGGACTCTTGTACCAAGACCTAAAGATAAGAATGTAATTGGAACAAAATGAGTATTCAGGAATAAGCTAAATGAAGATGGTCAAGTATCTAGAAACAAAGCTAGATTGGTATGTAAAGGTTATTCTCAAGAAGAAGGTATAGATTATGGAGAAACTTTTGCTCCTGTTGCAAGATTAGAAGGTGTAAGAACTCTACTTGCTTATGCAGCACACAAAGGATTTAAGGTATATCAGATGGATATAAAATTTGCATTTCTCAATGGAATTCTTGATGAAGAAGTCTACATTGAACAACCTGAAGGTTTTGTTGATCCAGATAAAAAGGACATGGTCTGCAAGTTACACAAAGCATTGTATGGATTAAACAAGCTCCTAGAGCATGGTATGAAAGACTCCATAACTATTTGATTTAGATTAATTTCAAAAGAGCCAATGATAATAGAAATCTTTATATTAAAGAAGGGACCGAATGATAAAATTGTATTGGCAGAAATATTTGTAGATGATACTATATTTACAGGGAATGAGGATCAGTGCAAAGAATTTTCAGAGCAAATGAACAAAGAATTTGAAATGTCTATGTTTGGTTTAATAAAATTCTTTGTTGGTCTTCAAATTAAGCAAAGCAAGAATGGTATATACATTACTCAATCTAAATACATTAAGGAAATACTTAAGAAGTTTGGTATGGAAGATTCAAAACCAGTTGGTACACCCATGTGTACTAGACTGAAACTTACCAAAAATGATGATTCAAAGAAGTTGATCAGACCCTATACTGATCTATGATTGGAAAATTGCAGTATGTAGTACATACAAGACCTGATATTGCCTTAGCAGTCAGTATAGTAGCTAGATTCTCAGCAAAACCTAAAGAAAATCATATGATGGCAATCAAAGAATCTTAAGATACTTAAGAGGAACTGAAGAATATGGTTTGTGGTATAAATTTGGAGGCAATCTAGACTTAAAAGTGTTTACTGATGCTGATTGGGCAGGGAACATTGATGACAGAAAAAGTACAAGTGGTGGAGCATTTTTTCTTGGAAAAAGACTGGTATCCTGGACTAGTAAAAAGCAAAACTGCACATCTCAATCCACAGCTGAAGCAGAATATGTTGCTACTGTAGTAAACTGTTCAAATATTGTTTGGTTTAAACAGTTATTAGAAGGTATGAAGGTTGAAATCAAAGAACCAGTTGTTATATTTTGTGACAATACCAGTGCAATAAACATTTCGAAGAATCCAGTGATGCATTCCAAAACCAAGCATATTGCTATTAAATATCATTTTGTCAGAGAATTGGTGCAGGACAAGGAAATCAGATTAGAATATATTCATACAAAGAGCAGATTGCAGACATTTTCACCAAACCATTACCTAAGGATGCATTTGTGTATCTAAGAGGTAAGTTAGGGGTCCTTCCCCTATCCGAGGCTCACTAAATACAATTTTAGTGATGCATCAACCAGAACATGATTGAAAATCAACCAGTTGATGCAGCATATTCAAGGAATCATTGCATATGAATCAGTACTTGAGGTACATTAATTTACACCGGTATTATGTGAATTGTCTTTGGCATGTGTTGTCAAAGAGGGAGTGTTTGCTATGTCTTTGCTATTACTTCAAGAAATTTTCAATAGTCAGAAGAAAAAAATTCAGATCACTATCATGTCAAGAAGTATCAGAAGAAAGTTCTGATAGTGATCTTAATACCCCTTAAGACACACTTGAGCATTGAAATGTGTCAAAAATGGTCATGGAAACTGCCTACGGGTCCTAGTACACATTTATCAAGTGTTAGGACCTCTAGGGAGTCCCCATGACCCCTTTTGACACATTTGAAGGCTCAAGTGTGTCTTAAGGGGTCCCTTAAGACACACTTGCTCCTTAAAATGTGTCAAAAGGGGTCATGGGACTCCCGAGATGTCCTAGTATGCATTATCAAGCATTAGGACCCCTAGGGAGTCCCCATGACCCCTTTTGACTCATTTGAATTCTCTAGTGTGTTTTAAGGGGTCTTAAGGGGTCCTTTTGACACATTTGAATGCTCCATTGTGTCTTAAGGGGTCTTAAGACCCCTTAAGACATATTTCAGCATTCAAATATGTCAAAAAGGGGTCATGGGGATTCCCTAGGTGTCCTAAGGCTTGATAACTCATACTAGGGCCCCTAAGGAGTCCCATCACCCCTTTTGACATATTTGAATGCTCAAGTGTGTCTTAAGTGGTCTTAATACCCTTTAAGACACACTTGAGCATTCAAATGTGTCAAAAGGGGTCATGGGGACTCTCTAGGGGTCTTAGTATGCGTTATCAAGCTTTAGGAACCGTAGGGAGTCCCCATGACCCATTTTGAACATTTGAATGCTCCAGTGTGTCTTAAGGGGTCTTAATACCCCTTAAGACACACTTGAGCATTCAAATGTGTCAAAAGGGGTCATGGGGACTTCTTAAGGGCCCTAACACATGATAAGGCATACTAGGACCCCTAAGGAGTCCCCATGACCCCTTTCCACACATTTGAATGCTCAAGTGTGTCTTAAGGGGTCTTAGGACCCCTTAAGACACACTTGAGCATTCAAATATGTGGAAAGGGGGTCATGGGACTCCCTAGGGGTCCTAGTATGCGTTATCAAGCAATTATGACCTCTAGGGAGTCCCCATGACCCCTTTTGAAATATTTGAAGGCTCAAGTGTGTCTTAAAGGGTATTAAGACCCCTTAAGACACACTTGAGCATTCAAATGTGTCGAAAGGGGTCATGGGGACTCCCTAGGGCTCCTAGTAAGTGTTATCAAGCGTTAGGACCCCTAGGGAGTCTCCATGACCCCTTTTGACACATTTGCATGTTCAAGTGTCTTAAAGGGTCTTAATACCCCTTAAGAAGCACTTGAGCATTCAAATGGCTCAAAAGGGGTCATGGAAAATCCCTAATGATCCTAACGCTTGATAACACGTACTAGGACCCGTAGGGAATTCCCATGACTCCTTTTGACATATTTGTATGCTCAAGTGTATCTTCAGGGGTATTAAGACTCCTTAAGACACATTTGAGCATTCAAATGTGTCAAAAGGGGTCATCAGGACTCCCTAGGGGTCCTAGTATGCGTTATCAAGTGTTAGGACCCCTAGGGAGTCCCCCTTGATCCCTTTTGACACATTTGAATGCTCAAGTGTGTCTTAAGGGGTATTAAAACCCCTTAATTGACACTTGAGCATTCAAATGTGTCAAAAGGGGTCATGGGGACTCCCTAGGGGTCCTAGTACGCATTATCAAGCGTTAGGACCCCTAGGGAGTCCCCATGACCCCTTTTGAAATATTTGAATGCTCCAGTGTGTCTTAAGGGGTCTTAAGGGGTCCTTTTGGATCTGAAGACCCCTTAAGACACACTCAAGCATTCAAATGTGTCAAAAGGGGTCATGGGGACTCCCTAGGTGTCTTTGTATGCATTATCATGCTCTAGGATGCCTAGGGAGTCCCCATGACCCCTTTTGACGCATTAGAATGCTTAAGTGTGTCTTATGGGGTCCTAATACCCCTTAAGATGCACTTGAGCATTCCAATGTGTCAAAAAGGGTCATGGGGACTGCTTAGGGGTCCTAGTACTCCTTATCATGCATTAGGACACCTAAGGATCCCATGACCTCTTTTGACGCATTGGAATGCTCAAGTGTGTCTTAAGGGGTCCTAATAGCCCTTAAGACACACTTGAAAATTCCAATGCATCAAAAGGGGTCATGCAAACTCCCTAGGGGTCCTAGTACACCTTACCATGTATCTAGGACATGTAGGAAGTTTCCATGACCCCTTTTGACACATTAGAATGCTCAAATGTGTCTTAAGGGGTCATGGAGAATCTCTAGGGGTCCTAAGGTGTGATAAAGCGTACTAGGACCACTAGGGAGTCCCCATGACCCCTTTTGACACATTGGAATGCTCAAGTGTGTCTTAAAGGGTCCTACGACCCCTTAAGACACACTTGAGCATTCCAATGTGTCAAAAGGGTCATGGGGACTCCTTAGGGGTCCTAAGGCATGATAAGGCGTACTAGGGCCCCTAGGGAGTCCCCATGACCCCTTAAGAGACATTGGAACACTTTAGTATTCTAATATGTCTTAAGGGGTCATGGGGACTCCCTAGGGGTCTTAACGTGTGATAAGGCATACTAGGACCCCTAGGGAGTCCCCATGACCTTTTTTGACATATTGGAACACTTATGTGTGTCTTAAGGGGTCCTAATACCCCTTAAGACACACTTGAGCATTACAATGTGTCAAAAGGGGTCATGGGGACTCCCTAGGGTCCTAAGACATACTAGGACCCCTAGAGAGTCCCTATGACCTCTTAAGACACATTGGAATGCTCAAGTGTCTCTTAAGGGGTCCTCTGACCTCTTAAGACACACTTGAAAATTTCAATGTGTTTTAAGGGGTCATGGGGACTCTATAGAGGTCCTAACGCATGATAAGGCTTACTAGGACCTCTAGGGAGTCCCATGACCCCTTTTGACACATTGGAATCCTCAAGTGTGTCTTAAGGGGTCCTATGACCCCTTAAGACACACTTGAGCATTTCAATGTGTCTTAAGGGGGTCATGGGGACTCTCTAGGGGTCCTAACATGTGATAAGGCATACTAGGACCCCTAGGAAGTCCGCATGACCCGTTAAGACACATTGGAATGCTCAAGTGTGTTTTAAGGGGTTGTACGACCCCTTAAGACACACTTGAGCATTCCAATGTGTCTTAAGGGTTCATGGAGACTCTCTAGGGGTTCTAACATGTGATAAGGCATATTAGGAACCCTTAAGACATACTTGAGCATTCCAATGTGTCAAAAGGGGTCCCTGGGGACTCCTTAGGGGTCCTAAGGCATGATAAGGTGTATTAAGACCCCTAAGGAGTCCCCATAACCCCTTTTAACACATTGGAATGCTCAAGTGTGTCTTAAGGGGTCCTATGACCCCTTAAGACACACTTGAGAATTCCAATGTGTCTTAAGGGGTCATGGGGACTCTCTAGGGGTCCTAATGCGTGCTACTAGGACCCCTAGGGAGTCCCCATGACCTCTTAAGACACATTGGAATGCTCAAGTGTGTCTTAAGGGGTCGTACAACCCCTTAAGACACATTTGAAAATTCTAATGTGTCTTATGGGTTCATGGAGACTCTCTAGGGGTCCTAACGTGTGATAAGGTGTATTAGGACCCCTTAAGACATACTTGAGCATTCCAATGTGTCAAAAGGGGTCCTGGGGACTCCTTAGGGGTCCTAAGGCATGATAAGGTGTATTAAGACCACTAGGGAGTCCCCATAACCTCTTTTGACACATTGGAATGCTCAAGTGTGTCTTAAGGGTCTATGACCCCTTAAAACACACTTGAGCATTTCAATGTGTCTTAAAGGGTCATGGGGACTCTCTAGGGGTCCTAATGCGTGATAAGGCATACTAGGACCCCTAGGGAGTCCCCATGACCCCTTAAGACACATTGGAATGCTCAAGTGTGTCTTAAGGGGTCGTACAAACCCCTTAAGACACACTTGAGCATTCCAATGTGTCTTAAGGGTTCATGGAGACTCTCTAAAGGTCCTAACGTGTGATAAGGTGTACTAGGACCCCTTAGGACATACTTGAGAATTCCAATGTGTCAAAAGGGGTCTTGAGGACTCCTTATGGGTCCTAAGGCATGATAAAGTGTATTAAGACCCCTAGGGAGTCCTCATAACCCCTTTTAACACATTGGAATGCTCAAGTGTGTCTTAAGGGGTCCTAATACCCCTTAAGGACACACTTGAGTATTCCAATGTGTCTTAAGGGGTCGTGGGGACTCTGTAGGTGTCCTAAGGTGTGATAATGCATACTAGGACCTCTAGGGAGTCCCCATGACACTTTTTGACACATTTGAATGCCCAAGTGTATCTTAAGGGGTCCTACAACCCCTTAAGACACACTTGAGCATTCAAATGTGTCAAAATGGGTCATTTGGACTCTCTAGGGTTCTAATATGCTTTATCACACGTTAGGACCCCTAGAGAGTCCCCATGACCCTTTTTGACACATTAGAATGCTCAAGTGTGTCTTAAGGGGTATTAGGACCTCTTAAAACACACTTGAGTGTTCCAATGTGTCAAAAGGGGTCATGAGGACTCCCTAGGGGTCCTAGTATGCCTTATCATGCGTTAAGACCCCTAGGGAGTCCAATGACCCCTTTTGACACATTGGAATGCTCAAGTGTGTCTTAAGGGATCCTAGGGGTCAAAAGGGGTCATTAGGACTCCTTAAGGGTCCTAGTATGCCTTATCACACCTTAAGACCCCTAGGGAGTCCCCATGACCCCTTTTGACAAATTGAAATGCTCAAGTGTGTCTTAAGAGGTCCTAAGACTCCTTAAGACACACTTGAACATTACAATGTATCGAAAGGGGTCATGGGGACTCCTTACGGGTCTTAGTAAGCCTTATCATGCGTTAGGAACCCCTAGAGAGTCCCCATGACCCTTTTTGACACATTGGAACCCTCAAGTGTGTCCTAAGGGGTCCTATGACCCCTTAGGACACACTTGAGGGTTCCAATGTGTCAAAAGGGGTCATGGGGACTCTCTAGGAGTCCTAGTACACCCTTATCACATGTTAAGACCCCTAGAGAGTCCCAATGACCACTTTTGATGCATTGCAATTCTCAAGTCTATCTTAAGCGGTCGTAGGACCCCTTAAGATAGACTTGAGCATTCCAATGTGTCGAAAGGGGTCATGGGGACTCCTAGGGGTCCTAGTACGCCTTATCATTCTCAAGTCTGTCTTAAGGGGTCCTTTGACATGTCCTAATGCATTTTAAAGGGTCATCATTCCATCAAAGTTGCATTTGAAACCTTAATGACCCTTTAATGGGCCTGCTGACACCCAATTTGATATGTGGTGTCCCGAGACCACCCCATGGACCCCTTTCGAGTTCTACTAGGAAAAGTCATCCAAATTTGGTACATAGGTCCTCTGACATGTCCTAATGCATTGCAAAGGGTCCCCATTCCATCAAAGTTGCATTTGGAACCCTAATGACCCCTTAACAGGTCTGTCGATCCTGATTCGACATGTGGTGTCTCAAGAGCACCCCATGGACCCCTTTTGAGTTCTACTAAGCAAAAATCTTGCAAATTTGGTACGTAGGTCCTCTAACATGTCCTAATGGGTTCCAAAGGATCACCATTCCATTGAAGTTGCATTTGGAACCCTAATGACTCCTTAATAGGCCTAACGACCCTGATTCGACATGTGGTGTCCCGAGAGCACCCCATGGACCCCTTTTGAGTTCTATTAGGCAAAAGCCATCCAAATTTGGTACGTAGGTCCTCTGACATGTCCTAATGCATTGCAAAAGGTCCCCATTCCATCGAAGTTTCATTTGGAACACTAATAACCCTTAACAGGCCTATTGACCCTGATTTGACATGTGGTCTCCCGAGAGCACCCCATGGACCCCTTTCAAGTTCTACTAGGAAAAAGTCATCTGAATTATAGAATTAGGTCCTTTTACATTTCCTAATGTGTTCCAAAAGGTCACCATTTCATCAAAGTTTCATTTCAAACGCTATTGACCCCTTAACAGGCCTATCGGCCTTGTTTCGACATGTAGTCTCCCGAGAGCACCCCATTAACCCCTTTTGAGTTCTACTAGGAAAAAGCCATCCAAATTTGGTACATAGGTCCTATGACATGTTCTAATGTGTTACAATGGGTCATTGTTCTATCGAAGTTGCATTTCAAACCCTATTGACCCCTTAATAGGCCTAACGACCTTGTTTCGACATGTAGGTCTCCCGAGAGCACCCCATGGACCCCTTACTAGATCTAGTAGGAAAAAGTCATCCAAATTTGATACATAGGTCCTATGACATATCCTAATGTATTCCAAAGGGTCACTATTCCATCTAAGTTTCATTTGGATGACACCTTAATAGGCCTACCGACCCCGATTTGACATGTGGTCTCCCGAGAGCACCCCATGGACCCCTTTCGAGTTCTACTAGGGAAACGTCATCCAAATTTGGTACGTAGGTCCTTTGACATGTCCTAATGCATTCCAAAGGGTCATTTTTCTATCAAAGTTGCATTTGGAACCCTAATGACCCCCTTAACAGGCCTACCGACCCCGATTTGACATGAGGTCTCCCGAGAGTACCCCATGGACCCCTTTCGAGTTATACTAGGAAAAATTAGTCCAAATTTGGTACATAGGTCCTATGACATGTCGTAATGCATTCCAAATGGTCACCATTCCATCAAGTTTCATTTGGAACCCTAATGACCCTTTAATAGGCCTACCGACCCCGTTTCGACATGTGGTCTCCCGAGAGCACCCCATAGACCACTTATCGAGTTATACTTGGAAAAAGCCATCCAAATTTGGTACATAGGTCCTCTAACATGTCCTAATGCATTCCAAAGGGTCACCATTAATAGGCCTACCCACCCCGATTCGACATGAGGTCTTCCGAGAGCACCCTATGGACCCCTTTCAAGTTCTACTAGGGAAAAGTCATCCAAATTTTGTACATAGGTCGTATGATATGTCCTAATGTGTTCCAAAGGCTCACTATTCTATCAAAGTTTCATTTGGAACCCTAATGACCCTAAACAGGCCTACCAACCCTGATTCGACATGAGGTCTCTCGAGAGCACCCCATGGAACCCTTTTCGAGTTCTACTAGGAAAAAGTCATCCAAATTTGGTATGTAGATCCTATGACATATCCTAATACATTCCAAAAGGTCACTATTCCATCGAAGTTTCATTTCGAACCCTAATGACCCCTTAACCCCAAGCCAATCCACCCCGATTCGACATGTGGTCTCCCAAGAGCACCCCATGGACCCCTTTCGAGTTCTACTAGGCAAAAGTCATCCAAAATTTGGTACGTAGTTCCTATGACATGTTCTAATGCATTCCAAAGGGTCACCATTTCATCAAAGTTGCATTTGTAACCCCAATGACCCCTTAACAGGCCTACCAACCCCCGATTCGACATGAGGTCTCCCGAGAGCAACCCATGGACCCCTTTCGAGTTATTTTGGGAAAAAGTCATATGAATCATAGAATTAGGTCCTCTTACATGTCCTAATGGGTTCCAAAGGGTCACCATTCCATCGAAGTTTCATTTCAAACCCTAATGCCCCCCTTAACAGGACTACCAACCCCCGATTCGACATGAGGTCTCCCAAGAGCACCCCATGGACCCCTTTCGAGTTCTAATAGGAAAAAGTCATCTAAATTTGGTACGTAGGTCCTATGACATGTTCTAATGCATTCCAAAGGGTCACCATTCCATCAAAGTTTTATTTGGAACCCTAATGACCCCTTAATAGCCTACCGACCCCATTTCGACATGTGGTCTCTTGAGAGCACACCATGGACCCCTTTTGAGTTTACTAGGCAAAAGTCATCCAAATTTGGTACATAGGTCCTGTGACATATCCTAATATGTTCCAAAGGGTGACCGTTCCATCTAAGTTTCATTTGGAACCCTAATGACCTCTTAACAGGCAGGTACCGACCCCCGATTCAACATGTGGTCTCCCGAGAGCACCCCATGGACCCCTTTCGAGTTCTACTAGGCAAAAGTTAACCAAATTTGGTACGTAGGTCATCTGATATGTCCTAATGCATTCCAAAGGATCATCATTCATCGAAAGTTTCATTTGGAACCCCGATGACCCCTTAAGTCACCTATCAACCCTGAATCGCACAATGGTCTCCCAAGAGCACCCCATGGACCCTTTTCGAGTTTGACTAATCAAAATTCATCTAAATTGTGGAGTTAGGTCCTCTGACATGTCCTAATGTGTTCCAAATGGTCACTGTGCATCAAAGGTTGTCTCACGAGCCCTAATGACCCCTTAAGACACCTAGCGACATTGATTGGACATGTGGTCCCCTGAGAGCACCCCATGGACCCTTTTCGAGTTGGACTAGGAAAAAATTGTTAAAATTTGGTACATTGGTACTCGGACATGCCCTATTGCCTTCCAAATGGTCACTGTACATCCAAAGTTGCCTCACAAACCCTAATTACCCCTTAAGACGTCTAGCGACCCCCGATTCGACCTGTTGTCTCATGAGAGGATTTGTTATAACTTAATTAAATATTAAAATAATATATAAAATATTTGAAAAAATACAATATTTAACAGACTAAATATATAATATATATATTATAAGATATATTAGATATTACATTTAATATATATTATCAAATATACAATATATTAATGTCCTATTCATTTTATATATTATATATATTAGACATTATATTATATTTTATTATATTATATACACAACAATATTTAATATATAAATTATAATATATACATATATATATTATGTAACATTTATATTATAATATAAAAATATTGCATTTAATATAAATCTGAACAAACTATATACTTAGGCCGTTGAAATTGATATTATCGAATATATAATATAAATAAATAATATATATACTATATACTATATAATATAAAATATAAAACCTAAATATAAAATATATAAATTATTCATTGTCAGGGTGAAAGAAAAAAACATCAAAATTAAAGGGAAATAAAAAAAGAGTGGGAGGGGGAAACTTTTCAAATTTGAAATTAAAGCAAAATCGGGTAATAGCTTTGGAAACCAAAGCTCCATGGTCAACGCTGAAGGTGTGCAAAAAATGTGTTTTTTCTCTATTTTTCTTATGTCGACACTTCGACCATTAGGTTGACGACATTTTTTCCACCTGATTTCGATAAAATGAAAAGGGTTTCTTCAGATGATTGTCAACTTTCCATCGATATAAGTGTTGTCAGATTTTGAATTCGTTAAGTATTTATTAGTTATTTTCTAGTTCACTTACGTCTAAAGTCCTGATTGACATAATGATGGAAAAATAGCTATAACTTTCAAACCGTATAACATTTTTGAAATCCGAAAGATGCGTCACATTCTATGCTTCATCTAGTATAAGAAAAAAATTTTAAAAATTGAATTATGATAAGTTTTCAATGAGTTGAGGTGGTTAGACATGAGAGTTTTTTAATTCTGAAAGCGTTGTAGCAAAAAAATCATAATTAATTATCTGTTTGGAATAAAAATACCAAAAAATATGTGTCACATCCGGGCATGAGTCAACTACTTATATATAGAATATTATAAAAAAATATTATCATTTTATTTTGATTAGGGTGGTCAGACATACACATACTTCTTATTTTTTTGCTGAAATGTTTGTAGTGCTGCATTGCAATCTATACTTTTTACCATTCATATTAAATTTTTTTTAGAAAAGGCTTAGTAGTTTAGAAACTACATTCAATTTTCTACAAATTATATTGTTACAAATTTTTGATATTAGGTTGATAACTAGTTTATTTTTTCACGCCAAGTTGACTAATCCTGATTGTCTGATTTTTCATTGCCACTTAAGGGCATAGTTTGGCCCTCATGATCGTGCACATACCCGGGGACTCTCTAGGTGCCCTAATGCATGATAAGGTGTACTAGTACCCCTAGGGAGTCCCCAGAACCCCTTTTGACATATTAGAATGCTCAAGTGTGTCTTAAGTGGTATTAGGATCCCTTAAGACACACTTGAGCATTCTAATGTGTCAAAAGGGGTCATGGGGACTCCCTAGAGGTCCTAGTATGCCTTATCACACGTTAGGACCCCTGGAGAGTCTCCATGACCGCTTTTGACACATTGGTATGTTCAAGTGTGTCTTAAGGGGTATTAGGATGCCTTAAGACACACTTGAGCATTCTAATGCGTCAAAAGGGGTCATGGGGACTCCTTGGATATCCTAATGCGTGATAAGGCACATTAGGAAACCTAGGGAGTCCCCATGACCCCTTTTGATGCATTAGAATGCTCAAGTGTGTCTTAAGGGGTCCTAATACCCCTTAAGACACACTTGAACATTCTAATATGTCAAAAGGGGTCATGGGGACTGCCTAGGGGTCCTAGTACGCCTTATCATGCATTAAAACACCTAGGGTGTTCCCATGATCCCTTTTGACACATTGAAATGCTCAATTGTGTCTTAAGAGGTCCTAAGACCCCTTAAGACACACTACAGCATTGCAATGTGTCAAAAAGGTTCATGGGGACTCTCTATGGATTCTAACATGTGATAAAGCGTACTGGGACCCCTAGGGAGTCCCAATGACCCCTTTTGACACATTGGAATGCTCAAGTGTGTCTTAAGGGGTCGTAGGACCCTTTAAGACACACTTGAGCATTCTAATGTGTCAAAAGGGGTCATGAGGACTCTCTAGGGGTCCTAACATGTGATAAGGCATACTAGGACCCCTAGGGAGTCCCAATGACCCCTTTTGACACATTGGAATGCTCAAGTGTGTCTTAAGGGGTTGTAGGACCCTTTAAGACACACTTGAGCATTCCAATGTGTCAAAAGGGGTCATGAGGACTCTCTAGGGGTCCTAACATGTGATAAGGCATACTAGGACCCCTAGGGAGTCCCAATGACCCCTTTTGACACATTGGAACACTCAAGTGTGTCTTAAGGGGTCGTAGGACCCCTTAAGACACACTTGAGTGTTCCAATGTGTCATAAGGGGTCATGGGGACTCCCTATGGATCTTAACGTGTGATAAGGCATACTAGGACCCCTAGGGAGTCCCCATGACCCTTTTTGACACATTGGAATGCTCAAGTGTGTCTTAAGGGGTCGTATGATCCCTTAAGATACACTTGAGCATTCCAATGTGTCAAAAGCGGTCATGGGGACTCCCTAGGGGTCCTAACGCGTGATAAGACATAATAGAACCCCTAGGGAGTCCCAATGACCCCTTTTGACACATTGGAATGTTCAAGTGTGTTTGACGGGGTCCTAAGACCTCTTAAGACACATTTGACCATTCTAATGTGTCATAAGGGGTCATGGGGACTCCCTAGGGGTCCTAACGTGTGATATCTCAATCCCAATCCCTAGGGGTAATAATGTGCCTGCAATCCCTACTATATTTCAGAGTACTGATGAGAAGCAATGGCGAAAGTCTGAGATAGAGGTGGTGCTGGCATTGAAGTGGTAAGACATTCTTCATAATATCACGGGGGGGGGGGCACCATCGAAACGGCAAGGCTTTCCTCATAATGTCATGTCGCCACTGATCTCTTCTTTAAATTTATTAATGCGATCAGTTCTATGACACATGCATCATTTCTAGTACAACTGCTCATTTTACCAAACCCTTCCCCACTCTCCATAATCTTCGACCGGTTCAAAGATCCATCCGGTTGTTCTTGTTTAACCTCCCAATGACTCTGTTTAGCTACCGGATTATCAATAGGCGTGGTACAATTGTCTGGCACGACTAGAATCTATTTCGAGAACCTTTACAATTTAGCATTTCGGTTGAAAAAGCAGGGAAAGATACCATTTCATAGCCACAAGTGGTGGAAACAGAGTGATTCTCTTGCCCTCTGCTTCTATAATCCACCTCCAGTGAACTATTCTTCAAAGCCTCCATTTCTGCGTAGCTAGGGTTTTTGGCACCTGTAAAAGGCACTACTATGCCACTGTAGGGACTCATGCTCGTGCTCTGAATCATATTAAATAATATTAAATAATATTTAAAATGTAAAATGTATATTATATAATATTTAATATTTAATATATAATATTATATATAATATATAATCTAATATATAGTTTTAAATATTAATATATATTAAATAATATTAAATATAACATTTAATATATAATTCATATTATATAATATTTAATATATAACTAATATATAACAATTAATATATAATTGATATTATATAATATTTAATATATAACTAATAACTATCAAATATATAACTATAATTGATAAAGTGGAACCAAATTTTGAAATTAGAAATTAGAGAAAGTGGAGGCAAAGCAAAAATTTGAAATTCTGCCGCCAAATTCGGGTACCCGAAAATATCAAGTACCCGATAATATCGGGTACCCGATTAGGCTCGGTATTCGTCTGTGCACCAAACCTACCTGGTCAACTCTTCAAGTGTCACAAAAATGTGTTTTTCTTCTGTTTCTCTCAGTTCCAGACTTCGACCGTGTAGCTGACGACTTTTTTTTCACCCAAATTTGATAAAATGAAAAGGGTATCTTAAGGAGATTATCAACTTTCTATCGATATAATTGCTGTCAAATTTTGAATTCGTTAAGTAATTATTAGTTATTTTCTAATCGAGCTACCTCTAAAGTGTTGATTTAGATACTGATTGAAAAATGACTATATCTTTCAAACGGTATAACATTTTTGAAATCTGAAAGATGCGTCAGATTCTATGCTTCATCTAGTATAAGAAAAAAATTTTAAAAATTGAATTATGATAAGTTTTCAATGAGTTAAGGTGGTCAGACATGAGAGTTTTTAAATTCTGAAAGCGCTGTAGCAAAAAAATCATAATTAATTATCTGTTTGGAATAAAAATACCAAAAAATATGCGTCACATCCGGGCATGAGTCAGCTACTTATATATAGAATATTATAAAAAAATATTATCATTTTCTTTTGATTAGGGTGGTCAGACATACACGTACTTCTTATTTTTTTGCTGAAATGTTTGTAGTGCTACATTGCAATCTATACTTTTTACCAATCATATTAATTTTTTTTCAAAAAAGGCTTAGTAGTTTAGAAACTACATTCAATTTCCTACAAATTATATTGTTACAAATTTTTGATATTAGGTTGATAACTAGTTCATTTTTTCATGCCAAGTTGACTAATCCGTATTGTCTGATTTTTCATTGCCACTTAAGGGCATAGTTTGGCCCCTCATGATCCTGCACATACCCACCTGTTTCTGCAAAAATATAAAGAATACTGCAAAGGAGGTGATTTGAGAGGTGACAATATCTTCTGAATGCCACAAAAAGAAGATGAGACTTTGGAAGACTATATCTCATGCTTCTTATACAATCCACAAAAGAATCCTCAACATGTACTGCGGGAGGATTCACAAAAATCATCTTTTTGAGAGGAGTGAATGATAACTGTCTGGAAGCACTAGACCTTATGGCTAGAGGAGATGTATCCCAATCTTCATGTGATGATCTCAATAATTTTTTTTGAACTATTCAAGATCATTAGTAAAGAAGGGCAGAGGATTTCATCCAACACTTGCAAAAGGAAGTAGTGTGGGCATATCAAAGATGGAAATATCAAACTTGCTATCAGATTTCAAGAAAGACATTATCAATTATGTTGCCACCCACCTAGATACAATGCAAGCCAAAAAGAAGCATGAAGAAGCTGAGTTAAAGTTGGCAGAGTACTACCCACATTGTAGACAACAAAAGAAGGATTGTAGATGCAAGCTGGTAGTAAATTTGGAAACACATCATGTTCCAACCGTGTTCAGGAATATAGAAGGGGAGGACAAGAAAGTCTTCTTTGTTTCTCAATGTCACCCATGGGCCCCATGACAAGGTATGCCTCAGGACCCATTGCAATCTTTCAATAATTATAATAGTCAATGGAAAACCCAGAATTCCTAATATCCTTCACAATATTTCCAACCTATGAAGAATAATGCATAGCCAAATACTCAGTCAAACCAATGGTATAGCTCCCAACAACCCCAATGGCCACAACCACAACCTCAAAATCAATGGAAACCACCACAGGGAAATTGGTAGCAATATAACCAATGGAGGGGACCTCAATAGTGGCCTAATTAGAATCTTGGCTATCAACCATTACCACCTCTAGTTCCTCAACTAGCAATCATGCCACCTCCTGCAACCACAAGTTATTCTCCACGACCAACACAATTACCAGCTCAGCCACAACCAAATCCTAATAATAAGCACCAACAACCAGTCTACAATACTAAAGCCCAACAATACCCTACTTATGCATTGGACATCACTGATATCCACCTAAGATCTGGTACTACTATTCCAACACCAAATCCACCTACTATAAAGGAAGTACCAGATACTCGTGTAGCATCAACACCATAACTAGAAGTTACTTTTCAAAATCCAACCTTACCAACTAAGATACTAGACCAGAATGATCCTAAAATTCAAACTAGACCTCCATTTCCTCAGAGCCTTAAGATGGATAAACCTATTGTTGGCAATTTGGCTGAGTTGGTTACATAGATGTTGTCATAATGGAAACATATGATCTACATTAAGATCATACAAGTCAGAAATCTACTATGTCAGAGTGCAATGAAAAATTGTCTAAGTATGAGATAGTGTGCTTTTGCCAATGAACCTGAAGACAGTTTTGTTTGGTGATGTTGATTTGAGTAAGTTCAGTGCTTGCGCACTTGAACATAGACACTATGATGACTGTTGAAGACTCAACTCAGAGCGCAAGTCAGTACGACATGTACAAAAGAAGTTATGACAATTTTACTAAAGACAGTGTCAAGCCAATAGGATAGGATATGAAGACAAAATTGATAAAGAGATAAGGGATTATTTTGTTTATCAAAATAATGACTTAACAATATAAAGGGATGACATCCTAGATGTTAACCCTTGGGTAAAGATATTTTGTAATATGATAGCCGACCGAAAGAGTTATTAGTCTTAATAACTTGTATAAATGTAATTGTAAAATGTAAGAAAGTATAGTGACATGATGCAAAATATGATATGTATGTAATAGCAATAGTGAAAGAGCATTGAAGAGATATTGATGCAAGAAGTATAAGGTTATGTACCTTGACCTCTTTTTGTAATCAGTAGATATTGTATATTACTTGTTTGGGCAGTGGGCTCATCTAGTAATCATATTTTGTACTGCCAACTCCTAATAGGGTTGAGGCTTCTAACAAGGCCTATAGTCCCTTAATCAGGATTGAGACACTATATGCATGTAAAAGACTCTTAACAAGATCAACATCCTTAACATGATACTTTTGATTAGTGGATCTTTGTGGGTACCATTGCCACTGGGGTTTCCCTTGGCTAGGGTTTTCTCGAGAACAAATAATGTGTTATGAGTTATTTTGTTTTATTGCTATGCACATTGTTTAGCTTACTATGTTATGTATGCATTAAGATTATCTGTTATATCCATAATTGGGCAAGAGTAAAAGTTTGTAGAATTCTGATTCACCCCCCCCCCTCTCAGTATTCCCTATTTCTAACAATTGGTATTAGAGCTCAGTTACTCGGAAAAGAATCATTCAAGGAAAGCCTAGTGGCTTGAGTAAGATCTCTATGGATATGGATCAACTACAGATGAATCTTGAAGAAGCTCTTGAACATATTGATATGCTTACTAATGAAACAGACACTCTAAAAGGAAAATATGATGATGCAAAGAACATCATTGAGAAGCTAAAAAACAAGTTGGAAGATCTAAAATTTGAAAAGGAATCGAAAATTCATATTGAAGATTGTGATGACAATTTAGAAAAAGAAAATGAGATCCTTAAACATGAATTGAAGATAGCAAATCTAAAGCTAAGTCTAAAAGATGGAAATGGCAAGAATGAAGAAAATTTGAAATTTGAGAATGAAAATCTAAAGATTGAAAATGAAGGACTAAAATCTAAACTTGGTAAAGTAACATCTAAACTTGAGAAAGTCAATTTGCCGTATGCTAAACTTGAGAAATATAATACAATTGTGAAAGGTGAACTGACTCAATCTAAACAACAACTTGAAAGACTATATTCAACTAGTGAGAAGATTGATGAACACATATCTTATAAAAAATTATTCTATGATAAAACTGGTCTCGGATTCAACACTTTTAAAGAAAATAAAAAAAGCAAGGAACCAGATCTAAAATTATTTGAAAGCACAGATGAGAAGAAGTCCGATAAGATTAACAAATCTGAAGATACACCTAAGGAAAAAGAACCACCTAAGTAAGAGGAATCATCTAAAGGTATCCAAAGAGAATTCAAAGGAAGATATTTTTCTTGTAATATTGTTGGTCATATGAAGAGAGATTGCATAGGTAAGCAATTTAAACCTCTTAATGGTTATTATTATAATTGTCATGGTTTTGGACATAGAGTTATTGAATGTAGAAAACTTAAATTTGTTGAGAATAGCAATAGTAGTAGAATATTTAGGAATACTAACCATGTAGATAAGAAACCTATTGAAGACGTGAACAAAAGAAATGGAGTGATATGTTATAGATGCAACACGGTTGGACACATTGCTAGAAATTGCAGATCATATATTAATCCACCTGGACCAAGATATGGAAACAATGGAATTGTTTGTTAGATATGCAACAAGATTGGACATACAACAAGGTTTTGCAAAATGAACGATGGAGTTTTTCATCCTAATCCTTACCCTAGAATTCATGCAAGAAGAAATGAAGATGCAAATAACAGATAGAAAGGATGCTGTAGTAATTCAGATGAAGTGAAGTTTGTTAAAAGCACAAATCAAGGAGACATATTCAGCACTAAAGGCAATCAAAAAGGTGAAGTATCAAATGGAAAGAATGAATCCTTACCTGACCTATCTCAAAGCACTTAATTCATGTAAATTACAATAGAATAGGAACTTAGATTAGTGTAGAAGTAGATATATGATGAATTGAGTCTTGCGTAGTTAATGCAAGGTATTATATGATGTTCTAATGCTATGGTTAAGAGCACAAAGAAAAATATTATGTTTTGTGAGATTGCAATAAGTTTTAAGTTTTGTAGGTTAACAAAATCAGCTTTTTGGAAAAAAGCGGCAAAAAAATTGAATGCGATGTTAGATCTAAGTGAGATTGAAATGATAAAAGGTCATGATCGATATTATTTGATCATCAAAGAGAATACAAGTGTTAAAGAGATCAAAGAGCAGTGATTGGAAGCATTTTGTAAGGATTTGGTGAATAATTTGTGTGTCAAATCTACACAAGCCCTAAATTGCAAAATCGAGGTGTTGGTGTTTGAAAATGCTTATGCCAACTAGGGCTGCCAATATGCCATGAGACTAGTATTAGGAATGGTTAGTTCCAAGTATGAGAGCTCTGCAAGATAACTGGACCAACTATAGGGATAAAACTAGCCTCTTCTGCTTCTAGCTTTGCAAAACCAAGGCGGGTGCACCTGATCCAATTTATTTTAACTCTTCCCCTTACTAATTATTGGATCTTACAACAGATAACAGTGAGAAAGTACTAAATAACAACCAATTATTCATTAACTCTCCATCACTGGGTAGGACAACATATAAATGTAAATGAAAGTAAAAGACTGGTAATGATTTAAAGATTTCTTGCAAAATATAAACAACCATGCCAAAATAGCATCACTACAGGAGATACTAATTTCTGATCAGTGTCTTATCCATTGGGCAATATATCTAAAATAGAGACAGAATACAAGAACACAGATTTCAAGCCATAAACACAACAAACCAGATTCATACACTACTTACAAATATCCTTTCTGATTGAACCAAATGAATTTATGTTTCACTCAAAGACTTTTAACCTGATCCTAGATCAAGGCTGAGAGATAAAACATATACACAAGTAAACCCTGTGCAAAAAGTAAAAAAAAACTCAAAAGTCAAGAAACACAACTGAAGGAGAGATCTGAAAACTGAATAACTGTATTAAGTGTGAGGACTCAAGTTCCTGTATTACAAACCATTTCAGAATACAACACCTAGACAATATGCAAAAGATACAGAAGGTTTTTCCACTGTATTGACACAACCTGCAAAACATGTTACAATCTAGACTGAGGATACACACTTAGCTTTTCATCTTCCCGTGTCAAGAATTTCCAGCCAGCAGCTCTAAATGATCACAAAAAATTCCTTTATAGAGACAGGGATCAACAAAAATATCATTTAGGGCACTTTTAGGGCAACAGAGTGAACCCTAAGACTCAACAAAATATCTTAAAACAAATCTGAAATCAGATTACAATTTAGAAACTTCCTTTACAAGAATCTGTATCTCTACCCAAAATTGACCTCGGATTACACAGTCTGATATTGCTCTCACTCACTTTGTCAGAACTGAAAATAAATGCCGCCATTGGAAAGCTCATGTTGTGGCATTTCCGAAAACATATAGCATGTCTACATTTGGATAAAAATAAGACCCAGAAATCATTTTTCCGTAAGCAGCCTGTATTATTCAAATTTTTGACCTTTGAAATAGTCAAACTTTATAATTTCGAATTTCAACTTTATGCAGCCCCAAATTTTGAGGTGGGCTCCACATGCCACGTGGCAAAGCCTAATTCATCCACTGGTCCAGCTGGTCCACTCATCCACCACATGTCACAACTGTCATCATACCTCTACCACATGTCGCTCACCGGTTGGTCCACCTTGTTGATTGTGTATCCATCCGACAGCTCACCTCAGGACATGTGTCAGCTTCTCACCATTTCGCCATGCTTAAACTTCGAACATCTTCAATCTTGCACTTTGACGATGACCACTTGATCAGCACACATCCCAAGGCGGCCAACCATCTGCTTGTCCTTTGCCTCGTCATCGCCCTGTCACCATCCTTTGCCAAGTGTCACATTTTTATTTGCTCGCGGATCCATTTGGCACCAGTTTGCAACATATAAGCTACGTCATCGGTTTTGACAAGTGTCACTCTGTTGTTGATCTGCGGTTATAACCCCGAACATCTTTGTGATGGCACTTTGGCGACGGTGGGTGGTCGATGGCGCACATCCCAATGCATGAATAGACTTGCATATTATATATTTCACTAAAATTTATGTGGTACTCACGCCCAGCTGGCGCACGTGCTTCAAAGCAGACCCACAAGGCCAAAAGATAGGCGCAGTCCCTTTCACTTGTCTTTAAATTCTATCATTGTGGTGTTTATTTTAAATTGTTGATATATCGATTTCGGGCCAAATGTGGGATAAACCCAACACATAGAAGCCCCTCTCTCTAGCCGCTCAGCGCACACATCCTTTGATGCTTTCCTCTTTGACTGCAAATAGAATGAAATGGCGAATGTGCTTGGGTCACAACCCTACTTAAACTGCCCTGCGCCAGCATTGTGGAGGTTCACGCGAGCATCAAAAATGGGTGCAGCACTTTTAAAAAACCACGGCAGTCTTCATTGGAATCCTTCAAACAACATACTAGCATGGAGGATGCGCAGGTGAAGAAGGAAACCGCACTTCATTTGTTTTAGGCTTTGCAAGCAATGACCAACATGTTATATATGTTGTTTTTCATTCCATCTCAGCACACTTGAAACCTGGGACATGATTGTGTTGGAATGTTTGCCGTTGCGCCAAAAGCTCGAACTTTCAACGAACGTCACAAACACCAGATTTACCCAGATCCACGGTAACCCCAAAGGAGGTGCTGACCACCAAGTCAACAATCTCCCCCTCAGCACCGACTGAGGGTTCCGCACCAACGGAATGAAGGAGACTCTCTCCCCCTCAGCACCGACCGAGGGTTCCGCACCAACGGAATAAAGGAGACCTCTTGGGATTTGAACCCGTGACCCAAGGCTCTGATACCAATTGTTGGAATGTTTGCCGTTGTGCCAAAAGCTCGAACTTTCAACGAACGTCACAAACACCAGATTTACCCAGATCCACGGTAACCCCAAAGGAGGTGCTGACCACCAAGTCAACAGATTGTGCCCCAAAGATTCACGCCTCCATCTGTACACACACCCTGCGCACCCATATCTCCTTTGGATCTACATATAACAAGTAAAATGGGAGGGAACATACAAAGATAGAGCTTCTCCCCAGCTCATCCTACGTAAAACTCCACCAGTCCCTGCATGCGCAACATTCTCTATTTCCTAGGCTGGTCATGCATCCACAAACAACTTCCTTCTTTTATCTTTTATGCAAGGCTCCAAATGAGAAGAAAATATATTCATTTCTTTAAAAAACCGGCCTCCATACTAGTTAGGCTAGTCTTCTGATTCATCATGCACTGGCTTCTTCAAAAGAATGGTGCGTACTGCAAAACTTCAAAATATATCAACAGAGGCATACGCAGATTACATGGAAACCCACGCCCTGCCTTCTGCTCACTAGACTCATGCTATGTCAAATGCCATTTGCAAATAGCACACCAGTTATGGAAGGCACGAGGGTAAAAGGGGAGACATGTAGTTTCAAAACATATGCATTAAATATGGTTTAATTTGGAAGATACACCCAACGCATATCCCTCCATGATGTATGCTTCTTTTATGCAAGTAATGTATATACACCACAGGCTAGGGAGAAAGCATGTCTGTTGCAAACAAATCTACATCAGCTTCAAAAGAGGCTCTTACTTTCACAAAAAGTGCGTACAAGATCAAAAGGTGTGCCAATGCTTTGCTAAAAATGTGAGGAGCATGTCATTTTTGGTGTGTGCTACATCAATTTGGCACATTAGCAACACCAAGATTAGGTATTTCCTTTTTGTTGCAAGGTGCATCGTCCTTAATCTTCTATGCATGTCAATTCCTTGGCAAGATTTATATTTCCTTTAGATTGACATTGCTACTAATCACAAAGTTTCAAGAGCGGTGTGACTATCTTTAAGATGAAGATTGAAGATCATTCACCAAATTCTCAATAGTTGCACTCTCCCAAGTCTACTCAATGAAAAGTTGGCTGCTCTTAGAAATTCGGAGTGAGGTTGAGGAAGACAAATACTCAAAAGATGCTGACAAGTTTTCAATGAATCATCTGTACTAGTCAATAGCTACAACATGCTCAATTAGTCGTTCTTCATTGGTAATCCCTCTATAAGGTCTGAACAAATTAAATAATCAGAAGAAAAGAAAGGCCATTCAACTCTCTGTCATCTGCTCATTTAATATGGTGATTATAATAACATTGATGATTCAACCTTCCGAGTATATTTTATATCCTTATGGCAATGCTACCTACTTTGACCATTGAACCTTTCATGCCATCAAAGACAATTTTGAAATAATGAGGCAAGCTAGACCCCAAGTGGGTCCGCCCTAAAAAATTTTCAAACCCAAACAACCGGTATTGAAAAAGATTTAGAACAACTGGCACCAACAACTGGATCCGATCCGGAACACCGGAAACTTTTAAAACTTCAACTTTTATTACCTTGCCAGTCACCAAAATATGAATAAAACATTGCCAGTCGCGTCATTAAAACACTGATGAAAACCTATCCCTGGGAGTTGAAAGTTGGCGAAGACAAACTTTGTAATACAAACAATAGCCCTGTCAGATGGCTTTGCCTAGAAATGAATGAGGCGAAAGATTTTAGAGTTTGAAAAGGCTCGTTCAAAATTGCCGGCAGACACAAATGAAAATCACCGCCGACCGCCTCAGAAAGAGATGATCTAAAAATATTAGACGGCGAACTTGAGAGGAGCCACTGAAATTGGAAGAAACCTCATCAGCAAGGATCGAAACAAACCAACTGTCAACTGGAGACGAGCATCCGGCAAAAAGATACAAATTTTGGAAAAAGACTACTTGGCAGAGTTTTCCTATCCGTACTTTTTGTATCTTTTGACCACCTCTTTGTCTGACCCTGCAAACCAATCAAAAGGAAACTTCATGGCCTAAAACCTTGGACTAAGATTCTCTTTGACACATTGAAAATAAGGCTTTAATCAGATCCCCAAAATGATCAACCGGTTATGAATTATTAATCTTCAAAGTCTGCCACTTAAAACATCCTAAACCGAAAGCCATCAAATTCATAGAAATTGCAATTGGAATTGATCGAGCAAAGTGATCAATCAGACTCATCATAAGCTGAAACTCATCATGAAGAATCACCTTCATGTCTACATTACAAAACAACCTTCAATTATAGTTGACCTTGAACCGGGCGTGAATGATAGGATCCCAAAGTGAGCCACTCACAAAATTGAACTGTGCACTGCTAAAGAAACTCAGCAATTTGCAAACTGAATGGTCATGGCAAACATGTCAAATGGACACATGGGAGGCTGAAAATCAGCATGAACCTTCTTTCTTATGCTGACAACAAGATGCAATGACCGACACCTCTTGATCAATGATAGGTCACTAAATGCGCTCATCCAAACAGGGCCTCCAACTGAAATATGCAACTGATCCTCATTAAAATGTTAGAAATTGGAAATGGAATCAGTTTGGCAATCTGGAAAAATGGATTCATCATGGCCCAAAAATTGAAACACAAGAAGTATATGACCCCTGGAATATGATGCAAAAGGAAATTTCTCAATAGGGTCAACTAGGTCAGAGATATGACTGGTCAAACAAGCCTTCCAGAGAACTGAGCAGACTAGAGAAATAGGACATTTCTGGAAAGCCAACTTTGGAGGATTCAAAATCTAATCAAACGGATTAAAAAAGGCTTGAGCTTGGGAACATAAGCTCTCTGATATACATTGTAAATATTCCCAAAGTGGCGGGCCATGAAACACAGTAGGACACAAGATACTCAAATGCAAATAGGGTCTGCTACAGTGATTTGACACTTAGACAAAAGTGCAGATTCAGGTGAACACCTTGAAATGGGTACTCCCTAAACACTTCAAATTCTTCATTTAGGAGCTGGAACCCACTGCATATGTCAAATGAAAGGTGTTGAACCTATCCCCCAAGCTTTATCTCATGAAATTCATCAGGCCCATTTCTACATGGTCTTGAACTCAGGTCCCTTCAAACTGTTCTTTTGAAACACTGAACTTTGCTTTAGGAAAATTTTATGAACATGGGTCAAAACCACATGGATTTTTCATAGTACTAACATGAGGTATTTTACTTGGCAGATCTTTAATCGATAAAAGAAGTTAGAAGTAATCATGGATGTTTCTTTGATTCACAATGTCAGAGATAAGAATAGACCTAAGATGAAAAGAGAACCGGTAGAACCCTTGGAAGATGATCCTAGGTTAGCTTTATCATCCATACCAGATGGAGTTGTACATCTAGAGAATGTTAGAAGTTATCTTGGATGCAAACTAGAGACTATCAATGATAGTGATTTCACAAAGGAATATCAGAAGATCTATAATCAAGATATGTCATTGAGAGTAGGGTTTGAGCATTTGAAAGATAATGAAATCATTAAGTATGCATTACAGTATGAATTTGACAATGAAGAATGTACTAAGATAATCCTAAGCAGAATTCACAATGGGAAGTTTTGGTTAGAAGACAAAGTGATAGATATCACAACTGATTTGATTCATGAGGTAACTAGACTATCTAAAACTAGAGCCATTCCTTTGAATGAGAAAAACATGAGAAAAATAGTCATAGACAATACAAATTCATCCTACAATGGTAGAGGAATAGTGATTAGCAAAATACAGCAAGATGATGTCAGATACTTGTGTAAGATCCTAACAACTAAGTTTTGTGCTAACTCAAGAGAGGATGACATGGCAACTAGAATGATACATGTGGCTTATTTGATGTGTGTTGATAAAGTACAAGTTGATATGTGTGAGATTTTGAGAATTCAGTTGTTTGAGAATTTGGAGAAGATAAAGAAGACTAAGTATTCATAGTTTAGATTCTCATCTTTGATCACTTATATATTTTTTCATTTATTGAGAAGATTTCCTTACACCATTGCAAATGACTAGAATGATGGCCAAACTACAATGGAAAGGATTAACAAAGTGTATATGAGGCATGTTATTGATAAAGTAAATGAGAGTGCAGTATTGGTAATTAAAACATTTCAAAATTTGGTAACAAGCAGATCAAGGATCCCACACTCTCTTGTGGAGAAGTATAAAAATGAGATGTGTTTCATGGTTGATACTGACTTTAATTACTTACATTGAAGTAGTAGAACCTAGAGTAGATTTCATAGACCCTCTTGGCTATGAAATATATGAGATTGAGACAGAAGAGTATGTGAATAGGTTACATAAGTGCAAAGTGGATACTCACAGTAACAGGTTTGGAACTTTTGAGGAGAATTTCAACTCCACAAAGGCTATACTTGAAGAGAAGTAGTCAAAGAAAAGAGTTGAGAGTACAATTAAGAGAATTCTAAAAGATATAGGAATGATTGAGCAAGAGTTCTTGGTAGTTAAGAAAAAAATAGTAGCAATTAGAGGAATTGGACAGAAAGAAGTTTTGTCTATGCCACCTTTATCATCAATTGCAGTACAACAAGGAGAAACACTAGTTAAGGTGAAAATGGAAGAAACCAAGAAAGATCAAGAAATAAGGAAATCCACTAGGTCAACCTCCTCCACACCGAGAAAAAGAGTAAAAGAGATTGCTAGTGGACCAGGAAAGAGGCAAAAGACCTTGGTGCCACCAGTTCCAAGGAAAATTGCAAAAATCAAAGATGATGAAAACACTTCTGTTAAGAAGAAAACTTGGAAGCCTAAAATTGAAAAGGTTAATGAATAGATCATTCAAGATGGAGACTTCACAAAGATGAACAAATATTATGATCTCTATGATTATGCAGAGAGACTGAATCTAGAAAATATAGGGGTGAAGCATATGATTTTATCAGATAAGAAGTTTGATACAATTCAGGGTAAGATACCTGATGACTTGTATAAAAAGCTTGTAAATAGAAAGAAGAGAGCATCAGAGGAAGACATAACTATTAGAGAAAATCTTGTAAGAAAACTTTGTGATGTGAGATATGATGAATACTTCAAGTAGATCATGAAGGCTCTAAACACCCACCTAAGAACCAAGAAGAGAACTATTCAGATTATGGGAGGTAAATATGAAGAAATTGATGCAGAAACAAAGAAAGCAATCATTAAAGTCATGGAAGAGTATGCTGGAGAACCATCAGTTGCAATAGAATCTAAAGATTAAGCAAAACAAGAGGATATTCCCTCTCCACCAGCCATAAATATTGATGATGAAGCTATGAATATTGAAGGAACTAAGATCACCTTGGATGGTGATGATAACTTATTCAAGAATCTTGAAAACATTGTTGACAATTCAGCTTTTGAAGAACCGGATAGTGGTAAAGGAGAAGAGGAGACAAAAACCAAAGTGATAGAGAAGCAAGAACCTATTCCTACTCAAGAGGAAATCAGTCTTACACCTGAGACTGGAAAGAAAACTCAGCTTGGATCTATGATTGAAGATTTGGGAAAGGAAGTAGATGATGATGATCAGATGGAATTGATCACATCCTTGAACAAGATCATATAAAAGAACAAGAAAGTAAAGAGTCTTGAAGGATGCCTAAAGGAGCTTACTGAGAAGTTACAAGGTGTTTGTCATGACCCCTTATTGGATAGAACCTAGTAATAATAAATAACAATCATAGAAGTAAAATATTATAATATAAAATAATAAGTTAAAGAAAATAATCATAACTCAAATGTTAATAAAGTAATAATAGTAAATATACTATTAATAATATATTATTAAAATATTAATATAATATATAATAATATATTATTGAGATAATGATATTGATATTGTTAAATATTGTGAATATAGTAATATTACTTAGATAATATTAATTTCCCTTATTGATAATATCTAAGTAATAATATTATTATATTAATCAATTAATAATCAACTATTAATTTAATCAATATAATAGTTAATAATACTAATCTACATATAATATTAATCTATGAATAGTATTAAAGAAGCCTATTAATAATAATACCACCCGTAAAGAGTTTTATAATAATCAAATGTAAATTATTAATAGTAATACTATATTTCAAAAGATGTGACTATTCATATTTATATATATATTGAGTGGGAAAAGACATTTTATCACGGAGGGAAAAAAGAAGAAATATTAAGAAGGAATTTGGAAAACTTGGGAGACAATAATAGAGGAGAAATTGAAGGAGAAAATATAGGAGAAAATGAAGGAGAAAATAAAGGAGAAAAATAAGGAGGAAATGTAGGAGGAACTCAAGAGAAGAAAATAAATAAATATATTCCAAGAAAAAATGAATAGTCATGGAATGAAAGATAAAATAGAGAGAAACTTATATATAGGTCACATAAATATAATATATCAATATACAATGGAATCAGGCCAGCATTTGTTAATTTATTGATTCTGTTCGATTAAGGATATAATGGGGGAGTTTAATGGATTATATCTAGCATGCAACCAAAAGAAGATATCAGAAACAATATGTCTATATCAGTCTAATGACAAGCACGTTGTGACAGTTAGAGTGTGCTATTACATATCAATGAATCAATATTAGTTGACAGTCTTATATATGAAAGCTATTGCGAAACACATACCACTAGAGGTCTCACATATTTATAACAAGTAGTTTATAGAGTAACATTACAATATAGAAATCAACGCATGTATATATCTATATATTAACATTAAGATGAAATGGGATTATATATATATCAGTTATCATATATATATATATATATATATATAGATTATTATATATATATATATATATATATATATATATATATATTATATTTAGATATATATTAATAATATTGAATCACATATATATGAACTATCTAGATAATAGAATATCTAGAATATATAAGATAATATTTGAGTTACATGAGAATTATATGGATATCAAATGTATATTTGAAATATATATATTTATATATAGATAGATATATGAATCTTAAATGATATATACTGATATATGAATCTTATATATATATGGAAATAATAATGATTTAGGAATATGATCTAGATTACTCTAATTATAGTACATAGGGATATATCTCATCTCATACTACGATATCTTAGGATAGGGAGTTTGTGGAGGGAGAGGCGGAGTAATTTCGGGCACATGACGGATATCCTAAAAGGAGCCGCTTGTAGTCTGTTTCACGCACCCTTTGGCACTGTGAGTCTTCCATCTTATGATGATCATAGTAAGGGAAGGAGAAAGATTCATGTGCCCTATATGAAGAGATCTTCTATATGACTACGTTCATTAGCTTATCACTCAATAGTTTCCTCTAACTTTAATGATAGTGATGGTTATATGTTGTTAATTATTCGATGATTCCCTAATTTATGCCTAACTAATGGAATTTTGGTCTAGGGGTAAAAAGGGTTCATTACAGTGTTGTAACTACACAAATTATAGAAGTTGATCCTCTGGAAAGAGAAAAGAAAGTGATAAACACTTTTGATAATGAATTCACAAATTTATCTGATATAGAAAAAGTGAAAGCTCAAGCACTCTATGAGGCCAAAACACTAATTGAACATTAGCCAAAATATCAGGAATGATATCAGTAATCTTGATATCTATATAAAGGACTTGAGGAAGATTTTAGAAAAAGGTAAATCTTTGTACATTTAGTGTACAAAATTAGAGACCTTGGTAGCAGAGGAAGATCAGAAGATGAAGATGAAGGAAGCACAAATTTAGAATGAGACAAGCCTTCTTTCAAGCCCCAATGTGAAGGTATTTGATATTGAGAAGAAAATTCGCAAGATATATGATGAAATCAGAATTTTGCAAGATGACAAGGATAGGAAAATGAAAAGATTCACTCTTTTAAGAGAGCACATTTATATGAAATTAAGCATTATTGAAGGGCAACTGGAAGAATGTCTTCCAGCCAAGATATCTTTTCAGAAATTTAGTTTTGAGAATCTCCAAGCATGCAAGATTGCATCTTATGGATTGTGCACACTACTTAGTGTAGCAGATTCAATTAAGAAATCATGGGAGAAAGAGTTAGAGGCAATAAAGATTGATTTTGTAGATTGTGTTGCAAGCCTACTAGCTTTGCAATACTGAATCAAGGTATAACTTTTTGTGAACATAGTTTAGTAACCTTCCTTACCTTTTTTTGTCATTGTTGTCAAAGGGGGAGAGATATATAGTAGAAAATTGATAAGGATTCATACTCTTAGGGTGAGTACTGTATAGAGATAAGATTTCTTGGAGTCATAAGGACAGTATATACATATTTTATATTATGGCCACAATTTTGAAATTTTTGAGTCTAGGACTTAGCCAATTTTCTCATATGTTGCCACCAATGACAAAGGGGGAGATTGTTGGCAATTTGGTTGAGTTGGTTACATAGATTATGGAAACATATGATCTACATGAAGATCGCATAGGTTAGAAAGCTAGTATGTCAGTGTGCAATGCAAAATTGTCTAAGTATGAGACAGTGTGTTTTTGCCAGTGAACCCAAAGATAGTTTTGTTTGGCGATGTTGATTCAAGTAATTTTAGTGCTTGTGCACTTGCACATAGACACTATGATGACTATTGAAGACTCACCTAAGAGAGCAAGTTAGTACGACATGTACAGAAGAAGTTATGATAGTTTTACTAAAGATAGTGTCAAGCTGACAGGACAGGATATGAAGACAGAATTGATAAAGAGTTAACGGATTATTTTGTTTATCAAAATAATGTCTTAACAATATAAATGGATGAAATCCTAGATGTTAACCCTTGGGTAAAGATATTTTGTAATATGATAGCCGACCGGAAGAGTTATTAGCCTTAATAACTTGTATAAATGTAATTGTAAAATGTAAGAAAGTATAGTGACTTGATGCGAAATATGATATGTATGTAATAGAAATAGTGAAAGAGTAGTGAAGAGATATTGATGCAAGCAGTATAAGGTTATATACCTTGACCTCTTTTTGTAATCAATAGATATTGTATATTACTTGTTTGAGCAGTGGGCTCATCTGGTAATCATATTTTGTACTACCAACTCCTAACAGGGTTGAGGCTTCTAACAAGGCCTATAGTCCCTTAATTAGGACTAAGACACTATATGCATGTAAAAGACTCCTAACAGGGTCAACATCCTTAACAGGATACTTTTGATTAGTGGGTTTTTTGGGTACCATCCTCACCGGGGTTTTCCCTTGGCTAGGGTTTCCTCGAGAACAAATAATGTGTTATGAGTTCTTTTTTTTTATTGCTATGCACATTGTTTAGCTTACTATGTTATGCATGCATTAAAATTATTTGTTATATCAATAATTGGGCAAGAGTAAAAGTTTGTAGAATACTAATTCTCCCCCCCCCCCTTAGTATTGGTCAATATTGTGATTCCTAAATACTTTGATTGAGGAAGCCCAATTGTTGATGTAATAATTAATGGCTAGTTAGTAAAGAATGCTTTGATAGACCTAGGTGTTGCTATAAATGTCATGACCAAGGATACTATGCATAGGTTGAGTATAGAGGGATTAATGAAAACTCCAATAGTTTTACAACTTGTAGATAGTTCTATAGTTACTCCAGATGGTATGGTTGAAGACATAGTAGTCACATTGGACTCTTGGGAATACCCTGCTAATTTTATGATACTGTCACCTAAAGTAACCCTTGTTGGTTATCCAGTAATCCTTGGAAGGCCATGGTTAGCAACAATAGATGCTAATATCAATTGTAGATCATGAAATATAACCATTTCTAATGGCCAAACTATTAAGAAATTAACATTGTATCCTCCAGCCCAACCACAAGCAGATCTAAGCAATCCTATTTGGCCAAACTTAGGTAAACTTTGTTGCTCAAGTGATGATGTTGCATAGACAATATTTTTTGAAATTACAAGAAGATTATTATATACTCCAAAGTATCCTTACAAATGATTGTGTTACAACAAGAGACATTTCCCAAAGTTCAATTTTGCAATTGACTACCTAAGAAAACTATGTCCTGCCAATAGAGCCTAAAATCATACAACAATTTACCTTGTGAGATATCAACCAGCCCTATATCAAAATCCTCAATGCTAGATCTAACCACTACTGTGAAACTCTCACTTAGCCATAACCTTCATGTTAACAATAAATTATCTTAGCAACAATTGAAATTGTTAACACAACTCCTATGCAACCATGAAAAGGCTTTTGCTTGGGAATATGGGGACATGAAGGGATTGAGTCCAAAACTATGCACCCATAGATTATACATCAATGAAGAAAGTCTACCTCTACATCAGCCACATAGAAGGATCAATCCAACCCTCAGAGAAATTGTGAAGACAAAACTGCATAAACTACTAAATGTTGGTTTCGTATATCCAATCTCACATAGTAAGTGGGTTTCACCTCTTGTAATAGTGCCTAAGAAAGGGGGAAAATGGATAATATGTGTAGATTATAGAGAGCTTAATAATGCAACAAAGAAGGACCATTTTCCATTACCATTAATTGATCAGATGCTAGATACATTAGTAGGAAAAATTTATTTCTTATTTCTTGATGGCTATAGCGGATATAATCAAATTAGCATTGCACCTAAGGACCAAGAAAAGATAACATTCACATGTCCTTGGGGAATGTACACCTACTCTATTCTATCATTCGGGTTATGTAATGATCCTACAACCTTTCAAAGGGCTATGATCAACATCTTTGCTGACATCTCACATCACTGCATGGAGATTTATATGGATGACTTCATGACATTTGGAATCACATTTGAAGAAGCATTGAAGAATTTGGAGAAAGTTATAATTAGATGCAAAGAGTATAACTTGTCACTTAGCAGTAAGAAGTGTTTTATGATGATGTGGGAAGGAGTTGTTTTGGGACACTTCATCTTAGAAGTTGGAATACAAGTGGATCCAAAAAAGATAGAGGTAATTCTAACATTGCCCACTCCTACTAAGCAAAAAGAGGTTAGATCCTTTTTAGGACATGTTGGCTACTATAGACATTTTATTCAAAACTTTAGTCAAATAGCAAGTCCACTATATACTTTGCTTACAACAGAGGCTGAATTCAAATGGACCCCAGCTTGTGACAAGTCATTCCTCCAACTTAAGAACCTTCTTACAAAAGCACCAGTACTAAAAGGCCCTATGTGGACTTTTCCATTTCATATACATATCGATGCATTTGATTGTGCAATAGGAGTTGTCCTAGGCTAGAAGTTTGAAAACCTTGAAAATGCTATTTATGGCATTAGTAAAAGTCTACATGGTCCAAAGCTAAACTACACAGTCATAGAAAAAGAACTATTAGTAGTAGTCTATGCTCTAAATATTTTATGCCATTATGAAACAAGATACCCCATATTTGTTCATACTGACCATGCTGCAATAAAATATTTAATGAAAAAACTTGTTATTTTAGGCAGATTAGCAAGATGGTTACTTTTATTACAAGAATTTGATCTCACAATAGTAGAAAAGCCAGGAAGAACCAATGTAGTATCACAGTATTTTTCCAGCTTACAACATTCCTATACAGATACCTCATTAACTGATGACACATTTCCAGATGAGCATATGTTTCACATTGATGTCAAGAATCCATGGGATGCTAACATAGAAAACTATCTTGTATCCAACAAGATGCCTAGACACTTCTCTCCAAAGAATAGGAAATTGCTAGTTGAAAAGAGCTTTTAGTACTCATGGATTGATAATACATTATTTTACACAGGCCCAGACTACGTCATGAGAAGATGTGTTTGAGAAGATGAGACCTATGACATTTTTCATGCATGCCATAATGAACCCTATAGAGGACACTTTACAATAAAAAGTATAGTAATGAAGGTGTTAACAATAGGCTACTATTGGCCAACACTTCATAAAGATGCAGCCAATTATACCAGAAAATGTGACAAATTTCAAAGGATTGGTCGTTTGACAAAATTAGATAAGATGCCTCTCAACCCACAAGTACTTGTCACACCATTTGATAAATGGGAAATAGATTTTATCAGTCCTATAGACTCTCCATCAAATGGAAAATCATATATCTTGGTATGAATAGATTATGTAACAAAATGGGTAGAAGTGAAGGAAATGAAGCATGTCCATGATAGCAAGGTGGTAGAATTCTTGTATGAGGAAATATTTACTCACTATGGAGTACCAAGATAGCTAGTGATTGATCAAGGAGCACAATTTACATCAAATCTAATAACAGAGCTCATGAATGAATACAACATTAGACATAGGAAGTCCATTCCATACCACCCACAAGCCAATGATCAAGTGGAAGTCACCAATAGGAAAATTGAAGCAATACTTACAAAAATAGTTCAACTCAACCGAAGAGATTGGAGTAGCCATCTAGCAGAAGCAGTATGGGCATATAGAATCACATGGAAAACCACAACTATAATAACTCCATTTGAACTACTCTATGGAAAAACAACCATGCTACCAATTGATTTTGAACACAAAATATTAAGGACTACTTTGAAGGTGAACATGGACCTTCCTGTAGCTTAGCGCGAATGCTTACTGAATCTCAACTCTTTGGATGAGATACGGAAATCCACATTGGAGCACACAAAAATAGTCCAGAAACAAAGAAATAAATGGCACAACTCCCACATCAAGAACAAATAGTTCCAAGTAGGTGACTAGGCACTATTGTTTGATTCCAGGTATCAAGAAGCACAAGGAAAACTACAAACAGGATGGCTAAGGCCATATGAAATAACAAATATTTTTTCAAATGGTGTGGTTCAACTAATAAAAATTAACCTAGTACAATTCAAATTACTAGTCAATGGCCATCGATTCCACCTCTTCCATCAACCACAAACCAAGGCAGAGTTCCTGCAATAATTCCAAGAAGTCAAACCAGCCGCAACAAAGGTAATCACTCCTATAGTAGAAGGTGGCAACCTTCTTCCTGCAACTTCACCCTAACAAACTTTCAAGTATAACCATAATAAAACTTCATTTTAAATTAATTCTCATTCCACATTCACTCTCCTAAATTCTCTTTCCAACACACCTCATTTCTTTATCTTCCACCCACACAAATACAACATCTCCCACTTTGCTCAATTTTCTAAGATTTTAATAAATTCCACATCAACACATAAATACATTTAGGGATAGTACATTTCATAGCACAACTGATTCTCCTCCTTAAAAGTGCATACAGAAACATCATGATAGGTACAAGTATTCAATCTATTCAATTTATTTCCACTTTTAAAACATAGATTTTGACAATTATATTTAATACTACATGTGTCTATATATTATGGCATTACATCAGTTTTCCATCCCATGCAAAGGATGACAAGTATGGACACTTGTCATTATTTCATACGGGGGTGAAAAGTGTGTTAATTTCTAAGTCACTATTTTCTATACCTATCCTTTCAACTCAAATTACATGTGAACTAAATCTGTACTTATGTGTTATGCCATTAAGTCCTTGTAATGTTGGCATAAGGTATCATACTCAAATGCTTAGATTATACTTGATTCCTGACTGACGCAACCCTAGGTGACATAATCAAACTTGTGTAAAAATTAATTGCACTTAAAACATAATTCCTTTCTGCCAAGTGTCATTATCATTCATATTGCCCAATTTTCAAAAAATAGTACTACACAAAGATTGAAGGGAGTTGAAGTTGAAGTGCAGTTATGTGCTAAAAAGAAGGGGATTTCAAAGGAATTTAGTAAATTTGGGATTTTCAGAGCAAAAGAAGTTGTGAAATTACAGGATGAGAAGGAATTTTGAAGGTAGAATTTAGCAATGGGAGGATAGTTGATGCGACATAAATTGGTAGTTCATACCATTTTATTGACTGATGTAGAAGTTGTTTGTAGATTTCATGTCTGTGGCTGGCTTGGATACTTCTTTAAATTGATGAAGTTTAACAAAGAAGTGGTAGTTGAATTCCTGAATACATTCAAAGAAGGGGAAGCAACCATCTGGGGAGTGAGTGACTTAGCAATGAAGGAACACATTATAGAGGTGACGGGTTTGCCAATAGTTGGAGAATAGTTTCTTATGTTTTAGTTAATGATGACTCTCCAAGATAAAAATTCTGAGTTCAAAACAACTAAAGAATTTATAGCTTATATCAGACACTTCATGTTTGGCAGCAAAATTTTCTCTGTGAATTGTACCTTCATAATTTCATTATTCCTAATGAAATTGATTGGATCCCCTTGCTTTATATAGGGGATGATCATTTGAAAGTATTAATGTCCTGGATGTAAAATGAATCCAACTATGATAGGAAAATGGATAATGATAGAGACTAGGAAAAATATGAGCCTTTACCTTTAAGAGCTAAATCCAGTAAGCCAGATGTTCTCTTAAGAGATTGGTTAACACTCACTTATGGAAAAATAAAACCTAAAATTAGAGATGAGATCTTTACTATTAGAGATAGAGGATACAGATAATATCAAGGATTACATTATTTTACATTCCAAAGGGCCCTCACTGGAGTGAGGAGTAGATGGAATAGATTTCCTAAGATTTTCAAGAAATATGAACCACGTAGTCCAATTAATTTTGAGGCAGCAATGAATGGGGCAATGAAGTACATGCAACTAGGGAGATAGACCAGGAGAGAGCTTTGGTGTCCTCTAACCTTTCAGCCATCGTTGCTCCTGTGACGATTATATGATATCAATACTATAAGGTTGGACTAGCTACAAGAAGATCACCGAATGGACTACTGGGAGTGAACCAGAGGATTTTACTATACCTTCAAGAGTAAACAGAGAGGTAAGATAGAGGTTGGATAATTTCAAACAATTGGCAAGAAGTGTAATGCTAGAGGACAAGCATTATACTTGTTGGGGGAAAATGATGAGACTAAAGTTAGTGTTTGTTTTATGATATTTTATGCTCTATTCCTAAACATTCCTAAAACATTTGTGTGACTCTTAAGTGCTTAAGTTTGTATATATTCCATAAGTATAGTTAGATCCTCAAACTTGTGGTAGAAAATAGTAGACACACATTGCCAATACTATATATATATATATATATATATATATATATATATATATATATATATATATATATATATATATATATATATATATATATATATATATATATATATATATATATATATATATATATATTCATGCATATACTACTAATCTACCAGGAATGAAGGAGAAGCTGGAGAAAAAATCAGTTGCAATGATGGAGGAGTGATGGTATTTTCAGCCACGATAAAAAGAGTCATTAAGATAACCATGGGACATGCCTGTAGAATTGAAGGAACACGTGTCTCAGGGAATATAGGGGGTGTGATCATGCTAGATCTCCTCCATAATTAATATTCAATTAGGATGATTGTTTGATCTTTATGATCTTCGATTGTTGTTTGATGTATTCTCCTTCTTTCATAGATGAATCAATCAAACTGTATTTGAATGTTTAAATGTCAATTCTCTCTATATAGGGATATGATCAATGGAAATCTAGTTAGACAAAATAATGATGTTACTATTGTATTGAGAAGCAAGTTGTTCTTCAAGTCTGTGTTCCGATTGTAATCTAGTTTTTTTAATATATGAAATGAAGGAGTAATTTGAGTTATCTTCTATGTTTTTAGTTAGTCAAAACCAACCAAGGGGGGCCCACTTGGAAGGTGGAGTAGATTAGAGTAGAGAAAGTAGTTTAATTATTTTCAGCATTTGAAGTAGTGTTCACTGTTCATTCCTGCAGTATATGTGTGTGTGAATTTTGTACCTGATCTGTACACACAACACTTTAGTAAAACATTAGAGGTTAGCAAAAATGAAATCTGCAATGAATTGAAAGCTAAACTAACTAGGTGATTTACTGCCTTCTAATAGGTGTGAGATTGATGTTCTCAGATTATAATCAAGATTAGTGACCTTGACGACACCTAAATGAAGGATTTGAATGCAATATCTAGATATGAAATTGAATGCAAATTAAGCTATTTTTTTGTATTTTATGTGCAATAAGAATGATAATTGATATGAATCTATTCTATATGAGAAATTGATATGTTATGAATTGATCTATCAATGATATGCAATATGAAGCTAAAATGAATGTAAAAACAAAATTGATCTCACAAAAGTTGTTGATTCGCAAGAAGCTTGATTCTTCAGATGCCAATTCGACAGAGTAAGTTTGCAAATTCATGAGATTCTGTGGATTCTGTGGATGAATTATGAAGAGCCGAGCCTTGATTTTATAGAAATTTGGGGCTTTGGAGGTGCATGAAAAAAAGTCATAAATCACTCTTGATGAACTCAGGTTGATTTTTGAGTTATCAGAAATAAAAGATATTTAATTTATAAAATCATGCAAAAGCAAGGCTTTAACTCAAAATAGAGCTTTAGTTTTTTTTGTTTTTTTTTTCAACTCATCATTAGATGTTGAGTTTCAATTTTAAAATTGATTGTTAATTTCTAGTTGCCTACTTTTCTGATTGTGCATGATTTAATTATAAATTAATTTAAAAATAAAGTGATTTATTCTCAACTTAACTGATTTTAAAATTAAAACAATTGATTTATGGGTTAATCAATTATTAAAATCAAACTTTTATTCAAAAATAATATCATTAAATATGACAACTTGCTTTAATTAATTAAGAATTTAATCAATTAATGATAAGAATTTTGATTTATTGTCAAATTTGAATAATAATACTTAGGAATAAATATAATTAAATTCAACTTAATAATTAAGTGGCAAAATTAAATCTAATTAATTAAATATTCATCATATTTAATTAATCAAATTTAGCATAAATGAGATTTATCACCAAATAATCATTAAATTAAGGATAATTAGATAAATTAGGAATATTCCCCGATGCAGATTTTAAGATAAAATCAATTAGATTCAATGATGTGCAGATGTGCCTTAGGTTAGGACTTTGATGTCTATTTCATTCGAATTGTTGATATAGGAGGTTAATGAACATATAGCCCATTTTTGGGGTATTACATTTTGCCCCTCTTTGAATTACTATGTGAAGCACAGTGGTTCAAAGATAGTCTATGTATGATAAAGATATGGAACTAATTGATAGAAACCGATTGAAAGATTTTATGATGCTAGGTCTTGAATGACCAAAGATAGTGTTAACTATAACAACGATGAACTGATGATTGTGAAAAAGTGTCAAAATGCCTGATTCTAAACCTTATGATTGCGAAGAAGTGAGTGACCAATTCCAAACTTGATTGTCTTAGAAGAACCACGTTGGTATCACATCTGAACCCTTCAATTACCAAAGAACCAAGGAAAGAACATTGATGAATCGATAGTTGCGAAAAGCTGATATAGTTTACAAGATTAATAGAATACCAGATTGATATGGATCTCGATGAATCTAATATGCCCCAAGCGATGATAGATTTTCCCCAAGCGACGAGGACTTTTGATGAATCAGCAACTAGACATGGTTGTTGTCTTGATTACTGAGGAAAGATAATAGATTTAGATTTACAAACTTTGAATGATGTGCAATACCATGCCCCCTTAATGATTAAAATTGAAATTTGACAAGAGAAGTTAGCGTTGAAGAGTTTAGAAGCATGTAAATTGATTTGAGAAGTGGTTATACACATTCGAGAATGTGTTCTGCATCATTTAGAGGTCCCGAAGACCAAGTTTGACTAGGTTAAACCATGAGTTGACCATAGTTGACCAAGTTGAAATTTTGATAGTTTGATGTAAGATAATCAGTTAAGTTGAATAATGGATTTCTATGATGATCGAAGGTTGAATATGCAAGTAGTTAATAATATGAACAATCTCAAATTTTGATTTTGATCCCGAAAAAAGATTCTACTTGTTGTTTTGTTGGAGGAACCTTTGTGTAAGATTCAGCTCTTGTTAGATTTGAATAGGTGATTGAAGAATCATTTAAGTGTTAAAGTGTTTCCAAACATTTGTGAGATCAGGCAAACATGCAAAATGCTAAGGAACATGCAGAATGAAATGCAAGACCTAGGACCTATTCACTGATCATGTGTCGATTTGTTATCATCATTGAAATTTTAGGTAACCGGATAAATCAATACAATGCCCACTAGTTATGAAACCATAGACATATGAATATCGATTTGTATGCACAAGAATCAATACAACACCCACTAGTCAAACAACCATGGACATATGAATATTGATTTTATTTTTGGAATGTCAGATTAGATATAAGCACCAAGGCACAAACTCTAGGATGACCTGAATATCATGTCCATTTTGATATAGCAATTTGTATAAGCATCAAAACATAAATGTCGTGATGACCTGAATACACCTTGCATTACAAACACATCAAATAGTCAAGAGATCATTCTAAAGCTAGTGTGAATTACCCATAGTGACCCTTTGTCGTTCACATCCTTAGGTAAGATCGCGTTTCACAGTAGGAGAAAGAACTCACCCAACAAGACAATAGTGAAATCAAACTTCCTTGAATTTTTTGGGTATCAATGGTTGAGGTACGCATGGCCATCCAATTTGAGATAGAGGCTCTTACAGTCGGACACCATATCAATCCAAAATTTCCAAAGATGTTAGATTTTCACATACAAGTAGAAGACAAAGAAAAGATTATGCCCCAAGTCATCACTCTCTAAATCCTATAAAGGAAATCATCGAAGAGCTCGAAGGGACACAATATGAAAAAATCTCAATGCGAATTAGTAAGCATACAAGGAGATAAAAGCATGAAGCACAGATTGTTTTCAGTTTGTGTTGATGTTTGATTATGTTGTTGTAGATGCAAAATCCTTTCTGGAGACAAGACATACTTTACTGACTCAAATGAAGCTTCAAAGGACTCTAACTAGATATGACACTTCTAAGGTATACTAGAGACCATAGGATATGACATTGATTGCCCCCAAGTGTTAAGCATTGATAAGATACAGACACTTGTGCCAATTGATGTACAAACTAACTTATTGAAAACTGAAAATGCTGAAACAAACCAGGAGATATGTACAAACTAAAGCAAGACTGAAAGCTAGGAAAGACCAAGATTGCGCTGATAGATGGAGCATTTTGAACAAGTGGCACCTATTTGCTGAGTTTTCACCATCTTGGTAGAGATTCTATTTTTGCTACCAAGGCGTCTATTTCCAGGTTTTCACCAAGGCACTTTTTTCTCTTTCTCATTTTTTTTTTGTATTTTTCATTTTTCAATTTTTTTTGTACTTTTGGTATTTTTTTAAAAAAAATTGTGAATCATCAAGGTGCCTATTGCTAGGTTTTCACCAAGATGTTCATTTTTTCAGGACTTTTTTAGATTTTTTAGATTTTTTTAGGACATTTTACCATAGACCGAATGCCTTAGGCATAGAATTTCTTCAGATGGAGAATGTTGATTGGTTCTCGGAGCTGTTCTCCTTTAGTCGTTGAGAGTTGATAGGCACCGGAGCTAAAAGTAGCAGTGATAACAAAGGGACCCAGCCAGTTGGGTTCAAACTTCCCCTTGCATTCTCTATGTGATTGATTTTTAGGATTCTCTCTCAAGACTAGATCGCCAACCTGACATTCTCTGTGTTTGACTCTCTTGTTGTATCCTCTAGACATTCTTTTCTGATATACTCTAAGATGATCATACGCTGCTTGTCTGCGCTCATCTAGTAGTTCAAGTTCTTGCAACCTAGACACTCTGTAATCATCATCAGTTACTAGACCATGCATTCTAATTTTTAGTGATGGGATTTCAACCTCAATAGGCAGTACCACTTTAGACCCATAAACTAAAGTGAATGGAGTAGCCCCTGTGGGAATTCTAATACTTGTTCTATAGGCCTAGAGAGCTGGATTAATCATGAGATGTCAGTCTCTTCTTGTTTTATTCACTGTTCGGTGCAAGATTTTCAAGAGATTCTTATTGGAAGTCTCTTCTTGTCCATTCCCTTGAGGATAGTAGATAGATGACCAATGTTGAGTAATCTTGAATTTGGCACATAAATCATCTAAGTCCTTATTTTTGAATTATCCCCCATTATCTGTGATTGCAGAATGTGGGATCCCATATCTGCATATGATGTAGTTCAAGATGAACATAGATATCTATTTCCCAATTACTTGTGTTAAGGGAACTACTTCTACCCATTTTGTGAAATAATCTATAGCTGTGATTATATGGGTATGTCCATTAGAAGAGTGTGGATAGATAGCACCTATAAGATCAAAAGCCCATTGTTGAAAAGGCCATTGTGTAGTAAAGGGAATTAGGTCTCTCCCTAGAGCATGAATCAAGTTACAATGCACTTGACACTTTTGACAACTCTTTGCATACTTGATTGAATCTTTCTCCATTGCAAACTCCCAAGCAAGATCATATCGTGTAGTCCCAATGTCTAACAAGGTGGAGAACAAGAGGGATTGGCAAGTTGGTGGATGAGATAGAAGACAAGATAATGAAGGAGAATGAAGGGAAGAAATCCTCAAGGGAAAACTCCTCAAGAATACTCAATCTAGGGAAAAATTCTCATGTAAAAGCACTTTTGGACAATCAATGAAGGGCCAGCATAGGATAAGTCACAAAATCATAATGCAACAGTAGGAAAGGATGTAGTCCAAAGGAGTAGACATGTCAAGAGGCTTCATAGCATTGTGTTTTACTTCTTTTTTTTTCTTTTAGATCAAGACCAAAGGGGAAAAGGATAGTGATAGGAAAAAATGAATGGAGGAAGATAGATATGAAGGCTAAATAGGAAGGGAATGAAAGCAAGATCATCGTAAGATAGCTCACAAAATAGCCAAATATTCATGTACAAATCAACATTGTCAAGATCAAAGAGAGAAGATGGAATGGATGAAATATGTAGAAGAATTATGCATGATGCCTGATTGCTAGGTTTTCATCATGGTACTTATCCAAGGTGCCACAAGAGAGTGGTTTTCACCATAGGATGAATTTATTTCTCTTTACTTTTGCTACCAAGGTGCCTGTTTCCAAGTTTTCACCAAGGCACATTTTCAAAAAAAAATTTCTTCTTTTTTTTTAAAATTTGGAAGAAGGAAAGCTTTTTAGATAATGCTCCTTGAAAGGATAAACCATGATATGCCAAAGATTCAAAATGATATGCTCAAAGATGCTAATAGGGAAAGGAAGATGGAAGAGAAAAAAATGGAGGATAAGATTTTATGTAAAGTGAGTGAGGTTGGAAGATAGGAGGAATAGGCAAATGAGGAAAAATGATAGAAGGTAGAAGGATAATGAATGGAAGGATTGTGAAAGGGTAAATGGAAAGGAAGGCAAGATCAACGTAAACACACACCTTGAAGGGTGGCGAGAGGATGGAGGAAACATGAATGAAGGAATGCGTGAAGGAATATAGTGAATGGATAGTAGAGATTGTGGTTTAGGCATGTGGAATGAAAGAATATTTTTGGAAAAAGATGAAGTGGAAGCCTTTGGAAGCTTGAATGTCAACTTCACTTTTTGTTCAACATTAGACTCTTTCAAGAGAGACTTTGGAATCCATATAGTCACAGGCTTTTCATTTTTTTTTGGTAATTTGGAGAGACTATCTTCAATGATGGATTTTGGAACCCATACTTGTCTTGTAGTTTTCTTCTTAGATATCTCTTTTGACTTTATGCCTCTATGTCGATTAGAGGAAACATGGTGATCTTTTTGTTTTTACAGATTCTTGTATTGCTTTTTTTTCTTGTATTGAACATTCAAGTTATTTCCAAAGAACTTGGGACTTGTGGAAGAAGGAGGATATGACTGGTTTAAATGGGTGGGTGGATGAAAAGGATTCAAGGGTATGCATCTATGTTGATCTTGAGGAAAGATGGGAGATGGAGGTATGTAAAGACCCAAGATGGATGGAGAATTAGGAGAGTTAGGAGGGGAAAGTGAAGGGACATAAGGACCCAAGATGGAAGGTAGATGTGAAGCCCTTAATTTTGGTGGAGGAGGTCCAAGGATGGATGTGGAAGATGTAAAAGGATAATCAATAAGTTCATCAACATCTATATGACAACCAAGGACATCAACATCTTTAGAGTGAGCATTAAGATTTTCAATAGGATCATGAACATGGAGTGGTAGAACAAGAAGATGGAAGACTTTGATCTTGACAAGGATCTTTGGATAGCATAAGCATACAATTGCTCTCTTGATTTTCAATAGGCTTAACATTGGAAGTAACAAAACCATTTTTACCAACCTTAATGGAAGTATCATCTTTGGAAAGCGCAAGTGTAGTAAGGTTATTTTGGTTGTCAATAAGCTCAACAGTGTAAGTAGTAGCTTGATCTTGCATAGGAGAAGACTTAAGACATGGTGGAATGCATGAAAAAGGGTGCACAGGATCAAAAGAACCATGGAATAGATAAGAGACATCATGAAAAAGATTGGATGACATGGAGGGTTCTTGATCTTGATCTTTCTTTATGTTCTTTTCTTTATCATTTCTGGAGTCCTCTTGACATGGAGCCACTTCTAAGGACAAGGAAGCATGTTGGGATTGTATGGAAGACTTTAGAAGAGGTGGTGGAGGACTAGTTGAAGTAGGCATTGTAGCATATGAAGGCTTAGGCTCTTTAGGTTTATCATTATTGAAAGTATTTGTAGCCAAGTGAAGGTTAGCTTGAATTTCTTTAAGAGGTAGCCCTGGAGGATAACTATAGGGCATCATATGAAAAGTATTAGGGCTTGTGTCGGATGAAGATCCTGTGAAAGATTTGAAAGACTCGGAAGCTTTAGGAAATGTGCGGGTATTGGAGGAAGTAGGGGATGGAAGGGAACCATCACAAGACAAAGGTCCAACATTAACATGATCTTGCTTGAGAGTGTAATCTTTATTTTCAGCCTAAGATTTTTTGGAGGAGAGATTCTTATAGTATTGACGTTTCAAATCAGCACGGTACATTTTATATTCCTCAATAGAAGTAGATGTATCATCAAGGTATTGTTCACAGAAATCATCAAAGTCTCTTTCAAAATCAGAATCATATGGATCACCATCACGATCTATCCAATGTGACCTCCCATTTGTTGTAAGTAGGAACACATGATGAGGAGGACTCTTAGGAATAGAGGTGTCATAGGTATCATTACATTGTCTATCATCATAGTCATCATAGTCTTCAAAGATGGGCATGTCACTCTTTGTGGAAGAGGTATCATAAGGGTTATCACATTGCTCAAATTCTATCTGAGGGCATGGTGACATGTACAAGTCTTTATCAAATGGAAAAGGGCATAGAGCTTCCATGGAGAACTCTTTAGGTTCCTTTTCTTTCTCAAGTTTGTTAAGCTTGACTTGCATAGCGTGCATCTATTTCATCATAGTGGTGATTAGAGTTTCTTCCTCATGTGTACTAATTCTTTGAGACATGTGTACTGATTCTCAATGGCTACTGCTCTATTCTTGACACAGTGATTTGTATGATAGATTCTGGAACTAGGCTGAAAAAGCTGGGAATCTGGCAATTCTGACACTTTTTCCAAATTTTCCCAACTGAATTTCTAGAGGCTCGTACGATAGTGGGTAGGCTATGAAATGATAGTTGAAAAACTCATACGACAGTTGCAAAAACTCGCATGACAGTTGCTAGCAGGATTTGACTTTTTGAATTTAACTGGCAGAAAGACTCGTGCGACACTGGGTTCTTTATCATATCACAATTGGGTAGTTCTAAAATGACATTTGGAAAAAATCGTATGACTTTCTGACCTCTTGAGATGACTTTTGACTCTAGAAAGGAATTTCACTTCAAATTTTACAAATTTAGGGTTTTTAGTTTCAAATTGTTTGCAAATAGTATTGTCTAGATTTGAAGATTAGATCAGATTTGTTCATTTTTTAATAGCCAAGTAGATAAACAAGCATGTAAAACAACAAGCAAGTGATTTCAAGCACGTCTGAAAATAATGAGCAAGGGAAAAAGCAACCTTGCACATGAACAATCAAGTGACTAAATTTGTGCTAATCCCTAAGAGTGCTAATTATGTATGCTCCAAAAAGTTTCTGCAATAATGCACATATTCCTAGAAATGAAAATTTAGTCTCTCTAGGGTTTTTAGTAATGGTTTGACTCTGTAAATTTTATGATCCAATGGGGTGAACTCCAATCTCGGTGCACCATGGTTTTGACACAGTCCAAGAATTTAATCAATCAGGAGCTGCTAGGGAGATCTGACAACCCAACAATGAACCACACCTGTGAAGATTTCTTCCACAAGGACATTTATATAGCGGTTGTCACTACCACAGAGAAAATGGCTATTACCGCTTGAGGTTCCATCAACATGGTTGGCCCAATTTAGGGATTGTCCACTATAGTTAATCCTCTCTAAAGATGACTCACAAAGTATACCACATGTGGACTGGTTCCAGATTCAAGGATTTGAGTTTCTGATACTACCCAAAAAGGGAGTAGAGCATAGTCCTCTAACCTTTTCACCTTTAACCCAAACAAAGTAGACAGATAAATTTGACATGCTACGACTAAGATTATCTCACAAAGATCTATGATGTCAACCCCTCGTGATCTATCAACCTTTCCAAAGAGAGAATGTATCAATCAAAAGTTGAAGACCCACCGATCTAGTAGAACGTGAGACTCTCAAAGTATCCTCCCCACCTACAAGGGATCCTTCATTGAGAAGAGTTTCATTGGGAACCCACTCTCTCAAGATCCACAAATAGTGTTCATGGGGCCTAATTACTATGTGTAACTGATATGCAAAAAAGCAAATCTATGTTCGTTTTAGAGCCGAAAATGAAGTCTGTGATAGGAAAGCAATAAAAGTCACTCAAGCTAGACACATGAGATGTTTGTTTTAAGTCTATAATTGAAGTCTTATCAGCTGAGAAGATTACTTGAATTCCTCATAATGTGCTTAGTAAATTTTACCTATTTTAGCAATTTTTGTTGAGCTTTACCATGCAAGCAAGCCACGAACTCTCCAACAAGCCAACAAGCAAACAAGCAAACAAGATATGCAAGGTATATTCAACTTATGCAAACCCTAGGGTTAGATCTGAAAATAAATTGTTAGGAGCAATAATAACCAATAAATAATCCAAATGACAACTCATATCATGCGTTGATTCATAGGAAAAATAAGTGCATACCCATCACAAAAAAAATAAAATTGTGCTTGACCTAGTCAACAAGATCTAATTTTTTTGATATGATTTTGGTCATAAAAATAGAAATGTAAAATAGAGACCCCTACTAAAAAATAGAAAAAATCTATAAATGTAAAAATTTTAGAAAAATCTCTTCATTTGGGCCCTAGAGACCCCTTTTACCAAAACATACCAGTTTTTGTAAATCGACTATTCGAGCTATTATATTGCATCCAAATTTAAAACACAAAGAATGGACCCCCTGTATAATTTTAAGAGATTTCAAAAAATATAAAAATTTCCAAAAAATATGATGATTTGCGCTGAAAATAAATTTTTTATGAAAAATTGAAAAAAATTATTAAAAATTCAAAACATCTCAGAAAATTTTGAATTTTTTATCAAAGCTTCCCTAATATGTCTCCAATCTAAAAAAAAATTTCAGACCAAAACTCCAATCCTTTTGGGAGATAAAATTAAATCTTTGAAACTTTAGGGTTTTAGCTCCCAAAAAAATCAAAACCATGTAAAAGTTGGTAGCCCCACGGTGGGCACTAGAAATGTGTGTGTGAATTTTGTACCTGATCTATAGACACAAGACTTCAGTAAAATATTAGAAGTTAGCAAAAATGAAATCTGCAATGAATTGAAAGCTAAACTAACCATGCGATTTACTGCCTTCTAATAGGTGCAAGATTGATGTTCTCAGATTATAATCAAGATCAGTGACCTTGACAACACCTAAATGAAGGATTTGAATGCAATATCTAGATATGAAATTGAATGCAAATTAAGCTATTTTTTTGGATTTTATGTGCAATAAGAATGATAACTGATATGAATCTATTCTATATGAGAAATTGATATGTTATGAATTGATCTATCAATGATATGCAATATGAAGCTAAAATGAATGTAAAAACAAAATTGATCTCACAAAAGTTGTTGATTCGCAAGAAACTTGATTCTTTAGATGCCAATTCGACAGAGTAAGTTTGCGAATTCATGAGATTCTGTAGATTCTATGGATGAATTATGAAGAGCTGAGCCTTGATTTTATAGAAATTTGGGGCTTTGGAGGTGCATGAAAAAAGGTCATAAATCACTCTTGATGAACTCAGGTTGATTTTTGAGTTATCAAAAATAAAAGATATTTAATTTATAAAATCATGCAAAAGCGAGGCTTTAACTCAAAATAGAGCTTTAGTTTTTTTTTTTGTTTTTTTTTTCAACTCATCATCAGATGTTGAGTTTCAATTTTAAAATTGATTTTTAATTTCTAGTTGCCTGCTTTTCTGATTGTGCATGATTTAATTATAAATTAATTTAAAAATAAAGTGATTTATTCTCAACTTAACTGATTTTAAAATTAAAACAATTGATTTATGGGTTAATCAATTATTAAAATCAAACTTTTATTTAAAAATAATATCATTAAATATGACAACTTTCTTTAATTAATTAAATAAGAATTTAATCAATTAATGATAAGAATTTTGATTTATTGTCAAATTTGAATAATAATACTTAGGAATAAATATAATTAAATTCAACTTAATAATTAAGTGGCAAAATTAAATCTAATTAATTAAATATTCATCATATTTAATTAATCAAATTTAGGATAAATGAGATTTATCACCAAATAATCATTAAATTAAAGATAATTAGATAAATTAGGCATATTGCTAGGAATATTCCTCTATGCAGATTTTAAAATAAAATCAATTAGATTCGATGATGCACAGATGTGCCTTAGGTTAGGACTTTGATGTCTATTTCATTCGAATTGTTGAGATAGGAGGTTAATGAACATATAGCCCATTTTTGTGGTATTACAGTATATGCATAGGTAGCCATAGTACATGCATTAGAATGGTAGGATGATCTGGAGTTATATTCATGGTTGTTTACACTATTTTATTTGTTCAGCTATGTGTTTTACTTTCCTATAGCAATAGCTTAGTTCTTTCTATGCATTTTTCTTTCCTGCAGCTTAAGTAAAATGACTCTATGAGAGGTTTAGTGCACAAACTATGTTGTCCCATTTCAAGTATATGTCCCCTGGTTGACAATCTAAATGCACTTTGTGATAGGAAAATAATACCTAGTTTGAATATACTATTCCTAGGGAAGGCTTTGGCATAGTTATTATTACCTATTATGAGGTTGTTCAAGTCTCTATTAGAACTAGTCCAAAAAATGCTATGCATTTTTCCACATTGATGTTTATTGTGTTTCAACATGGAGAGGACTTATAATGCATGTACACTACATTGGTTCATTTTTCTAGTTTAAAGGTGTAGTGCAAGTATGTTTTTGATGATTTTTCACAATTGTGTTTTCCTAGCCCCCTCTAGTTATGAAGAACTCTATGTTAGATTGGTTGTGCTAGCTTGGAACATTGAGGAAACATAAAATGTATTCTTGGGATTGATGTTTGATGTTCAAGGAATATCTCTATGTAATCTGCATAGTGGTGATTAATCACTATGGTGTTGTAGTGTGTCTAGAATTAGTTTTTAGGGTAGTTTATGGCTATTTGGCCAACAGGGGTTTTGGATTAAGGTAAAACAAGGTTTTGAAGGGGACCCAAAACCCTATACACCATAAACTAATGATAAGGAATTGAAGCTCCTCTAAAACAAAAAACAAAATAGACCAGTCATAAATGCCAGCCAACCATCAAAAAAAAGAATATCATTGTAAAAGATAGAAGCGTTCTTAACCGATAGCCCAAAACCAACATCCCAAAATTAGGATTTACTTTTAGTCCCCTTATTATGGGTCTGAATAGACATTTCAAATGAGGGGAGGAACTTTTATATTTTTTTCCTTTTACCTGAGTCCATCCATCTTCCACTTTAGAAGCCTCAATCTGCCACCTCAAAACAAACCCTCCCCCAACACCCACAATAAGAAGGAAATTTACATTACTAGTAGAGCCAACATCAGCAGTTAGACCAAAAGAAGTCCTGTTACTATCTAGCATAGAAATCTCCAAATTAATTCTAGCATCTTTAGCAATAGCCATCTCTTCCCCTTGGTGTAGGGGGACAGGGGAAGAACTAGTTGAAACACCTGTCGCAAGAATAGGGTCAGCTGTTGTAATTCTAGTAGCAACAACAATAGTCTTCACATCCCCAATAAATAAAGGTCTAGGGATAGTACCAATATAATCCTTAGCATGAACCACACCAGAGGTCATTTTATGGATGACAACAATAGTACCAGCATGATTAGTATCAGAAGCTAGAACCCCGAGAGAAGAAGCAATTGACTTCCCCTTCTCTGAAGAGAGTTTATCAACTATATAATGCTAAGAAGAGGCACCAATCTACCATGAAGTGGGCTTCTTCTATTTCATCTTCTCAATATCACATTTAGTAACAACATGTCATGTTTTGAAGCATCTCCTACATCTAAAGGAGATACCTTCATAATCCAACTGATGTATCCAAAAACTCTTAGGATAAATCAACTTAATTTTCTTAGGTATCCCCTTAGAAGTATTAATGTCCACAAGGATATGAATGTATGTAGAATGAAAGAGGTTATATGAGTTCGCATATACCATCAGAACATCTCCCAACACCTCACCCACTTCCTCCAACATAGAATCCAACCACAAATGAAGAGGGAGATTGGGGAGTCTCACTCACAAGGGCATCTTGTTGAAGGTCTCATAGGCTGGGTCAAAATCCGGATGCTAGGGCTTAACCTTTAATGAGAAGTGATCTTCCCAACTAAAAAAGTGATCACACATAATAATCCTTCTTTCTTCAACTCATCAAACTTAGAAATGAAGAAACCCTTAGCCAGAGGGTAAAGCTAGATAGAATGATAGACAATGGGTTCCCAGTGCTTTGAAATCCAAGCATGGAGCCTAGGAAGATTAGGCCAAGACCCCTTAAATATATAAATCACTTCATTAGCAAAGAGGTATGAGACAATGTTTAGCATTTCAAAAATAGATTCCTCCCCCAACTCTAAGGCAACAAGATTACAAACTGGGAAAGCTTTAGATTTAGTAGAGGGCTTAAGACTAAGAGAAAAACCCTTTCCACCACCACTAGTTAAGCAATTAGCATAGGAACCCTTATTTTTCCCAGTAGAGGGACTCTTGGCTGAGGACTGAGCTATGTCAGATCCTCCCCCAATAAGAGACACAATGTTTTTGGTAGGGACAATGGTTGTCATGGGTATAGAAGCCCTCAGGTGGCCACCTCTATGTAGAGGATTAGGTGAGACAACATCCCCACACGGACACCACGGGATCCTTGTTACCAGGAGGTGATAATAGGAGGGAAGAGACTCCCCCCAAATCCCTCAACATTGGCACAAAAATAGCATGTGTGGGGTGATAGTAGTTTGAATGAGCTCCTTGAGTAGGATAAGTTTGAATGGGTACCTTCGACATGATAAATGAGCACCATAGTAGAGTAGTAATGTTAACGTTTACCAAGTAATGTTAATGACCAACAGGGGTTGTTCTCTTGATTATGTCATATTTTTTTATTGCATTAGGTGATGTGTTGAGTTTGTTTTAGGTTTTGAATGTTTCCTTGTGGGATCTACATTGAATGGTTTCATGTTGAAGATGTATTTCTACACATCACCCGATTTCTAACTTTGGAGGATGTACACCAAGCATGTGTGATGTTTGAGATTACCTGAAAAAATATGTTATGATATTTTAGATCCTCTCTATCTTCTATATAGGACCACTTTCACTACAAATATCCTTTCGATGCCAACTCCTTAGGATTTTCCTTTGTTTTGGTTAACCTAATTGATGCTTGGTGATAATAAGAATGATATAAATGGAAGATCAAATTAGTTGAGAAGTGGAGTAAATTGAAAAAGATGTTAATATGAGGTAGTAGATGTGTGTGGGGTGAAAGTATTTATGTAGAATTATTAATTGGTTCATGAAAGCAGTGAGTTAGGAGAAACCATATATAAGGGAAAATGTTGGAAGCAATATGCTGAAGGTTTATTCATTATAATTTATTTTATGTATCTTGTGTTGAGACAATGAGTCTTCTCTATAGGTCCTTCTTGTATCTTTCTCTTAAGAAGTGATTTTCAGTTTGCAAGTCCTTTATATCTTGTCCTAAGATAGTGAGTCTTGCTAGTGATATGGAAATGATTCTCTTGTAACATTTTTCTTATATTGTGAGATATTCTCATCGTGGTTTTTCCTGCATTTGGTTTTCCACATAAATCTAATGTGATCTTGTTTTTTTGTTGATTTTTTTATCTTACATTGTTGTTGATTAAATTTACATGTTTAAGATGTTGAAGACAGATTAATCTCCCATTCCCAGAATATCTGGGTGTGTTCAACATTGAATACTCTAGAATACTAGTACTAAAATCTATATTAGTTTCATGCAATCATGTTTTGGTAGTTGACTTATTGGGATTACCTCTTGTCCCTTCTTTTGGAAAACTTAATGGATGTTTAGCAATGATTTGAATGGTATAAATAGAATATCAAATTAGCTAAGAAGTGGAGTGGATTGAAAAATTTGTCAATCTAAGGTAGTGTATGTGTGTGATGATGGTATTTATACAAATATGTTAAATGATTTCTTAAGACACCTAGTCAAGAGAACCTACATTCAAGGGAGAATGTTGGAAGGAATATGCTAAAGGCTGATTTAGTATAATTAATTTTATGTATCATGTGTTGAGAGAATGAGTCTCATCTATAGGTCCTTCTTGTGTCTTGCCTTGGAGAACTGATCTTCAGTTTGCAAGTGCTTTGTATCTTTCCCTAAGATAGCGAGCCTTGGTTGCAAGTTCAAAAATGAGCCTCTTGTAATATTTTTCTTATATTTTGAGATATTCTCACCATGATTTTCTTGAATTGGGTTTTCCACGTAAATTTAACATTATCTTTTGTTTGTGTTCATTATTTTATCTTGCATTGCTACTGATTAAATTTACATGTTTAATATTATCTTCAAGTGTGTTCAACATTAAAGACTCTATAATACTGACACTAAAATCTATATTAGTTTCATACAATTATATTTTGGTAGCCAAATTATTAGGATTACTCAGTGTCCCATGTTCTAGCTAACCTAATTAATTCTTTGGAATAATCTAAATGGTATAAATTTTTTGTCCCAATTTGAGCTATTAAATTTGAGCCCTTTTTTGCAATTAGAGTCACCGCGAAGACCCAAAGCCATCGATCAACATTAGTCAAGTTCGGGTTTTGGCAAACTAGGTTACTTATAGAATCAAAGTTATGCAATAAATCATTTAGCATGTTGCATTTCCTAACCTTTCATTTAGGTATTACTTCAGGTTTTGTCTCATAGTTTGGTTACATGGTTGCACTTAGGAGTCAATTTAGTAAGTATCCAAGTCATGTTCCATTCTATATCATGTTTTCGAGCCAAGTGATTTGCATGTTTCTGCTACATTTTCTAGAGTTTCATAGTGGCAGATTAAAGCAAAACCAATGTCTTTCAAAAGGAATGTTAGCAATGGAAATGCAACTCAGAGATGATCAGAAAGTGATCACGAGCCCTTGTGAATAGTCAACAATATGAAAAACACTTTTCAAATTTGGCTTGTAAAGGAACCTGCTATTTGAGATTTGCACTCTCCCACTGGAATCTCTGAAAATTCCTTGAGTATAGTAGTTGAGGTAGAATGAGTCTCATGAAATGACATATCAGCCTCTGAAAGCATGAGAAAGATGTTTGTAACATCAACAAATCAATTAATGGGTTAAGTTGCTGAATTTGGGAAATGGTCTTCACAGCTACCTAGCTTCGGGATTTGTGGTATGTGCATGCAATTCTCAAAGGTATTATCTTAATAATATTTTGTCATTCATCTAAGACATAAATTTATTTTGATAAGTTGAGAGATAGGAGCACACGACCGAGGAAAGGGATGAACTGAATATGGGTGCCTAAGGTTAACACTCAGGAATATGAGAAAATTAATGCATAGCTATAATGGGAGTTGTAGTGTTATACTAGAATCTATGATGGTCACACCAATGCTCTGTGCAAATACAAAAAGTGGTGCAAGATTTCTTTCCCATGTGGTATAAGTGAAAAAGAACTTATAAAGAGACTCAAAGGCATTAAAGGTATTCTTGGGTGGAGTTTGGGAAATGAAAGTAATGGATACCTGTAGTGCGGGATGTGCAGTGCTCATGTGTGAATTCTAAAAGATAACTGGAGTGTCATCAAATGAGTGCATTAAAACTCAGATTGAGTTTATTTCTGCACGCTAAAGGTACAAAAGGTTGTAAGAAAGCAAAGAGCTACCAGTTGCACCCATGGAAAGGATCTAATGCTGATATCAGGAAAGGATGTTCCTAGTTGTATATTTTTTATATCCTTTCATTGAAAGAGCTATTATAATTTAAAAATTCCAAACTAAAAATGTTGACCTACCACACTTTTTGGTGTCAACATTCAAGTGGAGTTAAGTTGAAGGAAAGTCTAGAATTTAATGTTGGTTCACATGAAATATTGAATTAAGGAGACAGTCACAAACACCCACACGCCTGAACTAGAAATGAATAGCTAAGGCCAACTTAACCTCCAACAACTCTATGCATAGATCATAAATTGACATCTTGAGACAAGTGTTTGGTATAATGTCTATAAGAGTCCAACAAACATGATGCTAACATATCCTTTCTATGATCACTTGAATGGTCTAGAAAGTGAGTGGAAAGAATTAGGTGATACAAAACTTAGTCATTTTGACTTAAGTGAGTTGCATGCCAAATTACTCACAGATCGATTGCATTCAATCACATAGAAACTAAATGAAACTAGATTGATAGAGGAAACCAAATTCGTTGTAGTAGTTCAAGCTCCAGAACTGATTAGAGAGTGTATAGCTCACTTAGATTTAGATAGAAAACAAATAAAGATGCCAGACAGACTGGTGCTTTTTTATCCCATAGAGAGATGCCTATAATGAGTATGATTTCACTCTCTCTGAATCTGCACTCAATGAGAAGAAAACTAGATGGCGAGGGGTGATGGCTTTAGGCTAGTTCTAGATAAGGAGTGCATAGACAAGGATGCCCAAAACCTTATACAACACTAACTTGAAGCGTGAAATTGTGGACATCCTCATCTGGCTTCACATAGAAAAGGGAAGTGAGGAGGCTCTAGTGTTAGCTAAGCATGACTTCTTCCTTGTCCAGTCCATGGGTGTGGAAAACAGTAATGTTGGCTAGGAGTAGATTATGGAAGAGAGATTGATCTTAGGGATCTAATTTGGAAAAGGCACCAACATCTTTTGGATGTCCTCTTTCCTGATCTACGCATTGAATAAAACTCAGATATGGTGGGAGCTTCATAGAATCCAAGACTATGATGAGCCTACTTGGGTACATGAGTTCTAGCCATGCTTGCCTCTACACCAAAGTTACACTATTTCATGTAAGTGAATGATGCATTCATGATGAGACTATATAGAGAGCTTTAAGGATGTCCAAAAAGAAGATTTTATGCTGAAGCTTCTAAAGCGATCAAATAATACAGGGCCTACAACATCCAATTCCCAACCTTCTCTTATTTTAGAATAGGAGGTTTTGATGATGCACCTCTAAAGCTACCTCGCTATCCAGAAGACAAACTAGTGATGATAGAATTATGTTAGAAAATTCTAGAAGTAAACGTACTTTGCAAAAGTATACACAAGGATGATATATCTTTCCACATCAAGATAGGGCCATACTCTTGTGCTTCTAGTTTATTTTCTAAGAATATGGTTAAAGAATCCCTGGCGAAGTATGCATTCCAAAAATATGATGTTATCAGGTTGCATTATGATTATACCGACTATGTAAAGGACCACTTGAGGCTTGGGTTGGAATATAGGCACGCACCAGATGTTGAAGAATTATGGGAAAATTGCAAGGATGACTTGGAGGTTAGGGATCGTTACTGGTTATGCCTAACAGTTGAGAAAATAAAGGCATACAACATCTAGATTGATGTTGAAGGAGTTAAAGAGCACAAGATTTTTATGAGACCTTAGAAATATGAAGAACATATAAAGAGTACCCCCATCAATTCAAAGCCATATTCAAGACCAAAAATAGAAGGCTTGGATGGGCTAATGGGAGGTATCCTCCAAAGGACTCATGATTGGGTAGAATGGAAGAAATCTGGCAAAAAGAGAACTAGAACATCTCACAGAGGGGGAACTCAAGCTCAATAGAAAGCTAGTACCACTACTACTTCTTCTTCCACAAGACCTAGTGAACCTCCAAGATCTACTCAAGCTTCATGAGGAGGTGACCAACTAGCTCATGAGAAGCAAGTTGAAGTCACTTCAACCTATGGAGGAGGATCTTTGTTGAGTCTACCTTCATATTCTAAAATGAAAGATGTAGAGGCTAAGAAGGAGGAGGGAGAAGTAGAATTTGAAGCTCAACATCAAAAAACTTATGTAGAAATGGAGACTCTAAGCTTCCCAATGGACCAAGACAAAACATAACAACAAACCGAGGTCACTGACACTGAGGGGAGTAGAGGTAATAAAGTTGTATTTCTTTCTTCTGAAGATATTGATCTTGCTCAATTACCTTTTGCTAGCAGGAAAACCAAAACTCTTCCTTTGGTGAGGAAGTTGTTTGTTGAAGATGTCATAAAGATGGCATTTCCCATTCTATCTTCCCCTTCCTAGAGAGAGAAAACCATTGAGAGGAAGAGAAAAAGGGTGCAAGATAGTTTTCTACCCCAAGTTATGAAAGAGAAGATCATTAAATTCCACCAGTGAAGAAGGCCAAAGAACCAATGATATTGGCATTGAACTAAAGACTGACCCAACCATAGGTCATGTTGTGCTCAATGTTTCTCAAGAAAAGGCAGCAAGGGATTTGGACCAAATGAGCATTGACGACTTCAGTGTGAGCAACATGGACATGGGTTTTCCACATCATGATATGATGAAGAGGATGCAAGAATTCTCTAACCATTTGGTTGGGGAACAACTTGATCATTTGAAGCTAGATAAGGCCAAGCTAAAGAACACTGTGTTGGGGTTGTCCACATTAATCATGGAATTTCTAAGCTCACTATCTAGACAACCTATTGAGACTTCAACAAGCATGGAGGTGTTCAATCCCTCCATAGTTGATAGCAATACACTCATCACCCAAATGAGAGAAGACAAGCATATGGCTCAAATTAGCAGACTTTGGGTGGATGACCTTAAGGTGAGAGGTGTGGTGACAATTGAAAAATTAGCCACTAGCTATAGAGAGTTGGACAAGATCTACAATGATGTCTTCATTGTTCTACAAATTACTAAGGAGGAAGAGATGACGTATAAGAAGACTACCAAGATAATCAGGGAAATTTCTGAGCTCAAATTGAGCATAGCCCTATAACAGCAGATCCTGAAGGCTAAAGATGAGTCGGTTCATAAGTGGATATTCTTGATCAATTACAAGAAATAAGTCACTACTAGTGTAGTTAAAGGCTTGAAAAAAGATGTCAAACAACTGAAGGAATACAAGAACCAGATTGAGAAATACATGATAGATCTGCATTGTGGCTCACACTAAGGCAAAGGCAAATAATTGGTCAACATAGAACAAATGATGCACACTTATCAGAGTTATATTGATACGTTGGTTGCTCCAACAACCTTCCAATCATCTGATGTGTAGAAACTTAACACCATCGATGCCCAATTGACTATAGTTGGACCAGAGCTCCAGGTGTTACCTGCAATAATTTGGGAAATCAAGAACAACCACCTCTTCTGCATGACAAAACATGATGGTTTTGAGATAGCTCATGTTGATAACATTGCACATTCCATGGAATCAGATGAGAAGACATGGCTCAAAATCAAGGAATCTGAGAACTGAATTGATTCCTCCACTTGTCTATTCCACTTCTTTCTTTTATCTTATTCTCTAATGTAAAGAGTTGACAAGTGTCCTCCTCGCTCTATGGAGCCTCTTTTGTAATTGAATTTTCTATGAGATGACAAACCGTCTCCCCATCTCATTGTATGAACTATAAGTATGATTTTCAAATTTAATAGAAAGGATTGACATTTTTGGAGTACATTTTGGCTTCCCCCTATGGCTGGGACCATTCAGTGAGACACTAAGTATTGTGTATTTTATTTATGTTGTTCATTTTAGTTTAGTCGGTTTTGGTTAGTCTTGGATGAATGAATGGATTTTTGTTTTGTTGACCATAAAAATATTTCTTTAAGCAAAAATAGTTGTTGAGTGGAGGGAAATGTCAAGGCTATTTGAGAATAGTCCTATGTGATCAATCTAGTCTCAAAGTTAATTTGTTCATCTCTGTCAAGTTAAAGTAGAAGTTAGTCATTAGTGCAATGAGTTGGTGTATAGTTGCAGGTGTGATTGTGCATTAATTCCTTGTTAGGAGTAGATTAGAGTTAAGGAAGTTTGTTAAAGCATATGATCCCATTAAGTTTCTTGTAACTACAAAAGCTTACTTATCTACCTCTTTTTATCTCTAGTTACGAGCATACCACTATTTAAATGG